>PVJX010028707.1:0-23622 GCA_004027295.1 Dolichotis patagonum | reverse complement strand
GTCAAGAGTTTTAAAGGGTTAGGAGAGTAGATGTTATTCCCAAGGACACGTTCCAGATGAGAAAGAGCTGCATGATGACTGCAAGGGAGATTTCTTACAATCTTTTCCATTACATCACTGCCACCTCCAGCCCACCATTATGTCTTATTGTCCAGAGAGTCACATAGCAGAAGAATGCTGGAACCATTAGAATGGATAAAATAAAAAAGGCAGATAATACTAATACACACTAAGTGGTGGCAAAGATGTGGAGGAGCCGGAGCTCTCATATTGCTAGTAAGAATACAAAACAATACAGCCTCGTTTGATCATCTGCCTCAGTTTCTTAAAATACAACCCAAAAAGGCCACTCCTAGTTAGTAACCCCAGAGAAATGTAAACGTAGCCACATAAAGATTGGTGCATCTAATTTTTAAATAGCATTATTCATGCAAACATTAGTCAAACAATTCAAGTATCACATCAATTAAATGGAGAGGTAATGGAGAGGCTCAGTAGTAAAAAGAGGAAAGGAATGTATAGGTACATGCTATAGCACAGATGGATCTCAAAAACATTACATGAAGAGAAAGGAACCAGACACAGAAGATTGCTTATTATGTGATTTCATTTTTGTGATGTTTCTAGGAAATAAAGAACTGTATAAAGAGAATGCAGATCAGTGGTTGATAGGGTGGGATGGGAACGGGTGTGGACAGCAATGGACACGAGGAAATTTTGGTATGATGAAAATGTGCTAAAACTGGATTGTGCTAAGAGTTGGATAGGTCTGTAGGTTTACTAAAGATTAGAAAACTGTGTACTTTAGAAATGGACGATTTGCAATAAAGCTGTTTTAAATAAAGAATGCTTAGATAATGCATTCGGTACTTAAAAGATAGAATCTAAATAAGGCCATTCTCACAGGCTATAATTCAGGATGCTCCAGAAAGACCTGTTTATCTGCACCTCTGTTCTCTGTACCATTTGTCAGCTGGACAACATGGAACTGCAGGATGTCCAGGACATCTCCAGGAAAATGTGACCCACAGGGCAGCTTTCTGTGTTATTCAGCCACAGGCTAGTGTATGAATAGCACATTCTTTTTTATATGTGCACAATAAATCAGTACTGACTTCCTATATGTGGTTATAATTTTTGATGACCTTTCTCTGCCTAGCCATGACATATTGGTAAAAATGCTGATGCACTCTCAGTACTTATGACAAATGGCTTGTGAATGTTTGAAAAGAGCGTAAGTGATCACTGGGAGCCAACTTGGGCTCTTTCTGTAGGGGTAACAGGTGATGTCAAGCAATGACCTTCAAGAACTAGGATAAGGCTGCATCCTCAACACTGATGAATCATACCAACAGAGTGAATGGAGTCATAATGACTTCCTGGCCCTAAAAAGAGCCAACAGAATGATATCTGACTAAGGTTTAATCAGTGATACTAAAACTCACCTAAGCAAAGAAAGTATGCATGCATGGAGAGGGTTGGGTGAGGGTGGAGGGCAAAGTCAAGCGATAAAACACTAGGCAAAAGAGAATTGGAACACCCAGTCTCGGTGCTGTCACTGGTAAAGAAAGGCTACAGCTGAAGTGGTGAGCACCCTGGCCATTCAGGAGCGACTCTGCTGCAGGGCAGGAGCTCTTTCACCAGTGCTTGTACTGATGCCAACAAAACATCCCTTGAAATTGCCTTTCCCATCATGCCATCTGTACCAGGAAGCAGCAATCACCAAACCTACTTTTTGGGTACTCAGACACTAGGGAAGGACGTGTTTAAGATGGAGATGGTGGAGCAGCATTTGGTCCCAGTTAGAGAATCCCTCCCATCATACATTAGCAGACTGGAAATGTCGATATGCACTTCTTTTCTCAATTAAGTTAAATTACATGCCGGAGGCATGGAATCTGCTCAGGCAGATGCAGTGATTGAGAGCAGGGCTCAGCGTCAGGGTGACCTGGGTGCGAGTCTTGGATCAGTCACTAAGTATCCATAACTTTTGGTCAGCTATTTGACCTTTCTCAGCATCATGTAAAATCATTCAAAATAATGCTAAAAGTAGCACTTATTTCTTACCATCAGGATTAAACGAGACATATGTAAAGCACTTAGCACAGAGGCTGGAATGGAATGAGCCCCAAGACAACCATAAATTCATCCAGTGTTTTGGAGATGCCTGATACTCAGCCTGAAGAGCTGAGCCCACCTGGAACTTGGTCAGCTCATCAACGCAGCGCACAACCAGCCAAAGCATCCAGCTGGGTACCCTTTCCCTGGCAACAACTCCTGTGCCACCAGCCACTCTTCAAACTTCAGTGGTCTCATTAAAAATAAGTTTTTGCTGAACTATATTAATTTTCCTTTTTTTTGACAGGGTTATTAGTCTGCGGTTGACAGACCAGGAGAATACCAGAGGCATGGTGTCTCTGACTCCAATAAAGCACTTAATGAAGTCTTTCATTAACGATAAGATGGTGGGGTCTATGAGCGCAAAATTAAGTGAGTTCACAGCTGGTTGTGTGTCTATCTATACCAAGAGGCTTGATGGATGGCTCTGTCACAACCTGTAGGGGGACCACTGATTGAACGCCACAGGCCTCTCTCTGTCCCTGGATTCTGCTGTATTCCATATTTTTATTAATGGCATCAAATAGTCCTAGAGGAACACATCAGATTTTTCAATGACAGAAAACTATGAAGGATATTTAATATGATAATAGATCAATGCGAGATTCAAAACTGCCTCAACAGACTGAGAGGCAAAGCTGCCACCAAGAAGATGCAATTTGACAGGGACAAATCTGAGGTCCTGTACTAAGAGTTCAGAAGAAACCAACCATGCAAGGCAGTAACGGGCATAAACATGGCTCTGCAAATAGGTTAAAGAAGTATCTGGGGTTTCCATGGAACACAAGAAGAGGTTTAGAGGAAAGAGTACAAAATGAAGGTCAGACACAACTACTTGGATAAGATGATTTTAGAAAGCAAAGTAGCTCATTTTGCTTTACAGTTTCACCCTTACCTGGCTGGTAATTATCTCCACCTTAGGCTTTAGGAATTTAAGGCATTTGTCAGGGTAGTGACAAAGTCAGGATATGAACCCAGTTCTGACTTCCAAAATTAATGCTCTTCGTGGTCATCACATGCTGCTGCTGCTTCTCTCCCCAGTGCTGTGAGGCCCGATGCAGACAGTTTTGCTTTTTTTTTTTAATTTTTAATTTTAAAGATGATAAAACCAAGGAAAATAAAGCAGAATAAAACCAATCAAAACAAACCAGTGTAAGTGACACTGGACTTCAAAACAATATGAAATCAACAATAGGTATCAAAATGTCTCTTGCTGTCCCCAAAATAGCTGCAGATACTCTCAGGCATAGTGCAAATCAAAAGAACAGAACAGAATAGAGCCAACAAAAACAAAACAATGAATGCAATAAAGGACTTCAAAACAAGACAATAGTAAATCCAAAATGGCTACCACAATATATCTTGCGATCCTCGAAATAGCTGCCCACGCCATCAGATATAACAAAATCAAACAAAACAAAACAGAACAAAACCCAACCCAACAAGACAATGAAAATTGTACAGGACTTCAAAACAAGACAATAGGGAATTAACAATGGCTACCACCCTCAGAAGGAGATCCCTGCTAGATGCCAACTGTGTACTGCTGACCTCTGAATAGATGATCAGACCACTGGCCCTGCACCTGCAAAGTCAGTGAAACACCAAAGCACCACAAGCATCAAATTGCACTTCACCTCAATAGCCATCATCACAGCGTATGCCTCTTCTCCAGATCAGCTGGTCACTTACATGGTGTGTGTATGTGGGGGGGAAAGATACTGGTTCTTGTTTGCCAATCTGCACACCAGAAAGGACGGGGGTCTGGCTATTTCGCTGCTGGCGCCAGCCCATGTATGGTGCTGGTTCCTAGAGGGTGCTTGCTTCTTGGTGAGTTCTTGTTCTCTCTCCTGACAGTCCATGAATGGCACTAACCATAGGGAAAGGCTTAGGTCTGGCTGTCCCCACTTATGGAGACAGTTTTAATGGGCATACCTAGCAAAGCACCTGGCCCCATCTTCTGCTTGAAAGTTTTGGTCCCAACCACCAGACTCATTTAGATGTAAATACAGGTGCTTATCTAAACGACTGGCACTTTATATACTATGATTTCTTCAGTCTATTTTAAACCTTTTCAAATTTATACATCCATAGAACACCACAGAAATGATTCTGCCCATTTTTCTTCTCCTGCTTATCAGTATTCCCAAACTCTTGTGGCTAGAATAGAGCAAGCTGAAATCTCTGTCAGTCAGTAATGATACCCAGATAATTAAAGATTTTTTTAAATGGAGGTAATTGTCAAGGGCTGCATTAGTGGTTCATTGTTGCATATTTACAAGATAATACCTCAATTACCTTTAGATAATGAGGAAGTGCGTTAAATAACCTTAGTATAATGATACAGATACGGAATGCACAAAGTTTCACTTTGCTCACATATTTAATTAGTTTATCTTCTGGTTAAAATGATACTGTTTTTATTGTTGGTGTGAGTGCTTATTAAAATTCTTCCCAGAAATGTATGCCCTTTTTTCCCTCTATTGCTAGCATGCAGTTTACTGATGGTCCTTACTTCTTTCCTGGGTGTCAGGAGAACTGTGTTGCTTCTGAGTCATGCTCTGGGATGACCATTTGTCACTGGGCCACAGGCTGCCACACAAGGTGGCTGAGAAGAGCACACAAGCCCCAGCAATGTCTGGAAGATGGTGCGCTTTTAAATAAATGAATTTCTAGGAGCCATGGGCCACCGTCATCCCCTGCGCTAAAAGCAAACACTGACGCGAACTGTCTAAAAGTTCTAGTTCATGGGTGTTTTACCATAAAAAACAAAAGCAAAAACAGCAACAACAACAAAACAATCCTTTTTGGAGCGGAGGGAGTGCCTCTTAATTTTCTCTCCATTTTTCTCCGGCCCTGGCCAGCCATGATTCTGGAGATGCAGATGGGAGGGTCATTAGGTGCTGATCGTATGATCACCCCCACCCTGAGGAGCACAGGGGCAGCCGTGGTGAAAATGACCAAGTGGACCTGTACTGTGGACACAGCTGTCATATATGGACAAGGAGAAAAGTGATGATTCCAGGAGTGGTGACCAGGACACTTAATCTGTCGTTAAGTGGGTCACTCCCTTCATGCTTTTAAACCCACATGTGTGTCCCTGTGGCCTTTCACACGAGCTGTGTTCTTCCTGCAGTGTCCTTCATCTCTTCCCCATTGGGTGAACCCCTGCTTCTCTTCTGAGCTACTTAAAGAGCAAGTCCAAATACTACTTGGTGAAAGATAAAACCAACACCAACACCCTCGGCACCCACCCCAGATATTGCCCGCCAGAGTTTACGTTTCCTTCTCTAGGTCAAAGCCTTCTCACAGAAGGAAATGAACTTTAGTCTTCTTGTATGCCTAGCATGTGGTACAGTAGAAGGTAATCAAACAAAACTAGACCAAAACAGGGAAATCTCAAAACAAATAACAACAACTGGACTTTCAAATAATCATTTCAAAGTGATCATGTTCCATGAAAAAAATACCTACTCAGAGCATTGAAAAACTGAAGCACAAATGTATTTATTTTTAAAACCACTTTACTGACATAAGATTAATGCATAAAGAGCTATACGTGTTTAATGTACACAACGTGACGATTTTGGGGGTATATATAGATTGTGCACTCTTCATTACCATCAGGGCATGAACATGTTTATCAGTTTCCAGATCCACCCTTTCCCCACATCGAAGATCTATCCTCTTAGCAAATTTTATGTATACAATCCAGTATTATTAGCTGTTGGCACTATACTATTGGAACTTATTTTGCATAACTGAACTTTCATAGCCTATGACCATCACATTCCTACTTCTTCCACCTGCTACCCCATTCTACTCTTTGTTCCTATCAGTTCGATTATTTTACATTCGTATGTAAGGGCAGTCATATAGTAATTACTGTTTGCACTGAGCTTATTTAATTAAGCATAGGTCCTCCAGTTCCATCTATCTTGTTGTAATTGGCAAAGCCCCTCCTTTCAAAAGCCTGAATAATACTCCACTGCATGCCTCTTCCACACTTTATCTACTACCCACAGATGGATGGGTAGGATGTTTCCACATATTTGCTATGGTCCTGCAGTAAACATGGGAGTGCAAATATCTCTTCAAGATCCTAATTTAAATTCCTTTGCATAAATACTCAGAAGTAGGATTACTGGATCATATGGCACTTCTATTTTTAATATACATTTATTTTGTATAAGATTGCAAGCCTGTTGATCAAAATTATGAGCTTAAAATGGAAAAGTTACAGGAAGAGCAAAGGCTTCCAAGAAGCAGGAGCTGAACTATCAAACTAAAAACTAACATCTCCATTTGCCAATATATTTCACCATAATTAACAAATTTCCAATGAAAATGCAACAATGATTGTGTTTGATAGAAAATGAAGTTTAATCTCCAATTATCATTAAACTCATTACCTATCTATGTCATTCACACACACACACAGTGAGCAATTATTCATTTTTTACTTCAAGATAATTGTCAAATTATGCTGAACAAACAACATATGATGAAAAATTGGTCACTCATTTTCAGATCACCTTAGAATGATGATAGTGTGGAGCATGTCATTAATTAATGTAATGTCATCACATGGTGGGCACTCAACATCCATAAAATGTATAATTAATAATGAAAATGCCACAGTATTAATATCACACTTCCTGGTCATAACAAATTTTTCCACCCAGGCTTAAATTAAAACTACCTGAAACTCTTGGTTCAATTTTCATGAAATTCAAGTAATTTATAACTTTTGACAAAGAATTTAAATTCCATAGTTCATTCCCACTCTTTGAAAAAATATTTATTTTTTGGCCAGAAAATGTTCTTAATCTCAACTCTTTAAAGAATTTACTAACATTATTTCAATCCAAATGCCTTAAATGTTGAAATCTCATTATTGTAATTTTTTTAAGGTGAAAGTGACTTCTTTTCCCGAGCATTTTTCTTTGTTTTATTTATATTTAGTCTTAACTCTCAGCAAAGTTCATTAAAAATGATATTTTCATCTCATAAACATGACAGAATGTGTTGAAGGCTCCCTGCAGGCAAACCATGAAAACAGGTAGAAATCATTGCAGGAGTCTCGGTTAGTGTCTCCAGTGAAATGTCACATGTGAGCGATGCTAATTAAGGATGCCAGGAGAAAAGAGATGCTACCTTTCCAAATACAACACTTAAGAAACAAGTCTTATTAACAGGCGGTTTTATGAAACACTGGAATCTTACATAAGTATGGCTTGTTTTTTTGTTCCTGAAAAAAAGACTGCATTTAGGCAAATTAAAGAGTGCATAATTTAAATCATGAATTTGAGATTTAAAGAAATTTTACACATAGAATTTAATAAATGTCATGTTTTCAAACGTTTCATTTTTCTTTCTATATTTTAATCACTTACATGGCCATTTGCAAGATCTTAAGTCACATAGCAGCTGAATAAGATCATCTAAATTTTATAGCATGGAAATCATTTATAAGAATTTTTAAAAGGAGAAAGGTTTTATAATCTTCATATTCATTTCAATATAAAAGGGCTTAAAATCAAATGTTTAAACTTAGGGCTGATTCGGAGAATGACCCTGTGGCTAATATCTTATCTATGCACAAGGTCAAATAGACATATATATCTTTGGTTAATTTGGACTGACTGCCAAGCAATTTATTAGGAAGCTGGAAGATCTGAATTGATAGTTAAGACAACAGAACAAATGGGGTTTGTCTGATTGCTTCGGTTACTTGATGACTAACACATCAGCCTACAGAAAATTTACTTGACTTCCAAATGAGATGGGCAGATGGACAACCCCATGACAGGTCTACTACTTAGAGCCTTATTTTCATTAAACAAAGGGGGAAAAGTGATGCTTTCATCAAATTTCTTCTTGACATATTTCTTAATCTATTATCATATTTCCCACAATTGGATATCTTTAGAATACAGACAATTTGGATTTCAAATATCAGAATTCTATGTGTCTGATCTGCAGTAGATACTGGTTTTCTAGATGTTCAGTTTGATCTTGGATTAAAATTTAGGTGTGTGTGAGGGGATGTAAAATGGATCAAGATGCAATAAATATATCTACCAATTCTCCAGGGTGACTGTATTTGGTATGCATCACAAACATATATCAATAAAAGATAAAATAAAAACAAAATTCAGGCAGAAAGCTTCCTCTGGAAGCCTGTAAGTTATTTTCACGTGCTATAGATACATGATGGCAACCAGAGGGGCAAAATTTAAAGAGAAAAAAAAAGCCTGTCCAGTCTTTCTGCCTAGCTTACCAATACTTTCATCTTCACAGTGCCCAGGTCAGACAAGACCTAAATTCATGCGGAATAAAGTTCTACTGCTTTGTTGCTGAAGAGTACAAAACACTAAAGGAAGAGAGCTTATTAAAGAACCACACACATTGCATAAAAGTTGGTCACTATGACCTTGGCAGAACTGTTACCATCCTACAGTTGTAAATCTCCACTGGCAGCTCCTGTTCTGAGTCATGCCTTAGCAGAGAATTCATTGTAGTCTGTGGTACCATCCATCCATCCATCAGTCCTCATCCATTTTCCATCCTCCATCCTCCATCCATCCATCCATCCATCCATCCAACAAAGGTACCTTGAGGGTTGACTGTGTTGACAGTTGCTTGAGGAATGTACAGAAATGAACAAGATGTAATTTTGCCTCAGGGACCTCCCTGTGCAGGGTGGAGATGGAGTGGCAGGTATTTACAGGGAGTATGTTGAGGATGGTGTGAAAGCGCCGGATAAGGGCAGCTGCAGATGGCCCCATGGAGTAGGAGAAGGGTTTCAGGAATATGTGGGAGGTTTCCAGGTGGAGAAGCAAAAGAAAAACCTAATAGGCAGATGATGCATTGTATGTAAAGACCAGAAGTGTGCACGAACATAAAAATGTGGTGTGTCATGCTTTCAAAAGTTTATTTCCTAATAAATTTTAGCAAGCAGGAACTGCGTGTGAGTGGCAGCACAGGAGGCCCTGAAGGTGAGATGCAGCCTGACTGTTCAGGGCCTCCTAAAAGAATCTGGTCACCAGCTTAATTAGACAAGATGTGTAGAGTGCTTGGAACATCGCCGGGCACACACAGTCTGCTCAGAAAATACTAGTGTTTGCCATGTTGCTGTTGGTAGGAAGCTGACTGAGGTTTTCAAAGAGTGAAAGGATGAGGTCAGAGTTGGTTTCTAACAACGATTCTGATAACAATGCTGAGAGTGGATCAGAATGATGGAAACAATCTCCCCAGGCCAATAAATGGAACGATTCTAGGGACTGCGGATGAGGGTCAGGAGCAGGTCGCACGTGTTGCTGCCTTCCCAGTGCCTAGCATAGTGGTTTCATGTAGTAAGTGCTCAATAAGAAGTTGTTGAATGAATAAATGAATGGCAAGGAGAGGAGGGAGTGGATCTGAGAACTACGTAGGAGGCAGAAATAGCAGGTTGGTGAGGACTGGGTGTGGGAGGTAGAGGAGGAGTTGTTCTGTTTAAGGGTGACTGAAAAACGGCTTGGAGGATAGTCATGCGGCAGTCAAGGAGCAAGAAGGAACAGATTTGGCAGCGAAGAAAGGCTCTCGAGTAGTATTCTCTCTCCACACATCTGCTGGGTCTAGATTCTCCAGCGTGTTGAGAAAAAGTGGCCAAAGCAAGGCAGAGAGCCCTCAAGCAGGGCTGTGCCTATCGTGTGCCAGGTGCTGGCTTCTTAACTCATTTAATTCCCCATAAACTCCGCGAGTTTACTGTTGTTATCCCCATTCACAGGGAGCGAAACTGAAGTTTCAGATGACATATTAACCAGGTGGCAAAGTCCACATGCCTTGGGCTGGGGTGTGACTCAGTGGTAGAGCACTTGCCCCGCACGCACAAAGCCTTGGGTTCAACTCCCAGAACCTCAAAAACAAGTAAATACACAAACCCCCATCCTTTTCTGTCACAAAGCCTGTGCTTTTAAAAATTCCATCATCTGCCTTCCCCACCAACATGAATATTTGGAATATGGCATGTTCCATATTCGGAAAGCTCGGGGGTGGGTAGGGTACTTTGCAAAGCAATCAAAGCATATTTTCTGTTAACTTTTTGCTGTATTAATACTCCAAAGCCATCTCCCTAGTACAGAGTTATTATGAGCAACCAAAAAACAAAAAACCCCAAAAAACCCAACAACAAAAAAACCACGAGTGAAAATCTTTTGAGAAAGATAAAGCATTCTATAAAAGCAATATAAAAAAACAAAAAAGAAATACATTCAGATACTGATTAAACACTTCTAGAAAAGCACACAGGATGACAGAGCCAGATGTCACATCAGGGCCCTGTCACTCGAAAGGTGTCTTTCTAGCCATGCAACAGTGAGCCTTTTCGTCTTTATGGGTCCATCTTCCTAACACAGGAAAGCCTGGATTGGGTTTATGGGTAAAGAACAATGATTTCATTCCACACTTGCAGTGTTCACAATGTTACTGCTTCTTCTCTTCTTTCTAAAAGGAAGCTAAATTCTTATCACTTAAGTCTGCAGAATCCCATCCAGGACTGGGAGAGGTGACCACCGGCTGGGAGGCAAGAATGTTGCATCATTTCTCTTCACGTTGGGTGTTGTAGCTTGGCATAACTGATGCCATCATGAGCCCTACATTTACCTAGCGCCCTGTATTTGACCCAAGAGAATAAAAAATTACCTAGAGTACAATCCCATAAGAAAAGCAGAATGAGCTGCACCCACAAAAGAAAAATTAACCTGCTCAACAAAGAAGCAGGATGCAGGTGTCAACCAAAAACTAATGTAAGGTTCTAGCTAAATTGTTTCCAACAGGATGTCTGTTTGTGGTTTTCTGTTTAAAAAGTGCTGTAACTTTCCAATTTGGGACCACTCGGTGGGACTCTGAAACAGGAGTTTGTATGTGAGTGGTCCTGAGCTCAGCTAATAAAATTTCAAATTTATCAATTTGGCTGCCTGGATTCCTATACTGTTCATGAACCCATTTCACTGGGCAAGGCCTCTGCACACCAAGGTGGAGAGAGTGGCGCTGTGTCTCCACCCTGAAACATGTGAACCAGAGGCTGGCCCCGTGTCAGCATGGGAGCCACAGCCACCAGCAGAAAGGGGCTCACTGGATGTTGGCAATCTTCTTGTTCTTCCAGTGGCTGAGTCCTTCTCCCCATCTTTGACACTGTCCCCTTGAAGACACTTTCAGTGACCATGTACTCTCTTCAGTCAGTCTATTTTTAAACATGTCTTTTTAGAATTTATAACCACACTTGCTTGTTTGCATACCTGTGCCTCTCTCAAGCTAGACTGCAGGCCCCCTGAGGGCAGGAAGCAGGTCTACTTGATACAGCCCAGCACCTAGCATGGGGCCAGGGCACAGAAGGCATTCAAGACCTTGTGTCACAGTTATTAACGAATGGTGCTAACCCATCGGAGAGGACATGACAAGGGATAAGAAAGCAGATGAGTCACTAATCACTTGGAGGTCTTGTTTCATAGCCAGGTTTGGTTGTGGTGTGGGATCAGGAAAGCAGTAGTAGATTGGCTAGCATGTGGACTGAGGCCATTCCTTTGGTCTCATCAGCAAGCCACGCTACCCTGTGAGCCAGTCGGCCCACACACAGTTCCAAAGGAGAGCAGAAGCACCACTATTCCTCAACCCTGGAGTAGGCGCCTTGCTCTCCTCATTAAATATGCATGGTACATAAAAATAATTGTGCAGACAGAAGGATTCACAGTTGCTCAAAGTAGACTAGGAAAGAGTTTGAACCATTCAGTGGGTGGTGGAACTGCTAGGGGAACCAGGAATGTTCCAGGGGTGGGAATGGAAACTACTCCAGGAAATGGTACTGTATGAAACAATTTACATATCTGAGGACATGGGAGGTTCTGGAACTGCATTTGTTCCCTCTGTTTCTACCACTTGAAATAAAAACCTTGAGACCTAACATGAGTAGATGATATATAGTAATATGGCTGAAAAGTCACTTTTCAGACTAGTTTATGGGACAAGTTTCATGCATAATTGATCACAATACATCTGTTGAACCTGTATAGAAAGTAATATCATTTTCTGTTTTACCAATGAGGAAAAAGGTTCAGAGAGGTTATGTAAGCAAGCAACTGAATCAGTTAGATTTTTCACATTGCGTCTTTTTTTTTTTCTAAATCATGGCATCAAAGCCTGGATAGTTTAACTGTTTAGATTTTAAATTGCTTTCTGCACTGTCATTTCTTACACATCTTTTAGGTAGATCGGGGATATATTTTTGACAGCAGGCTAGCATTGCAAAGAGAGTGGTTTCCAAGAGAGGGGAAGTATTTCCATTTGGAAACAAAATTAGGAGAAGGGTGGTTTTATTTCCTCAGTATTAACTGTCTAAACTTTTACCTACCTCCCACTGGACAATGTAAATTCAAATAAAGATTTTTTTTTTCTTGGTTTCCTTAGAAACGATCACCTTACAAGTCTCCTTGCAAAATACTTATTTAACAGTATCTTCCTTGACAGTTCTGAAGAAGGCACTTGAATTCCCTGTCCTGGCTGTAGTCAGAGAGTCAGAATTTGCAGTAGCCATATTTATAGCACCTGAAGCTGCTCTTCTGATGCTGCGTTTTGCTGAGCTGTTTGTCCTGAGGGCCTTAGGTGCTTTAAATACGCCCACACGTCATTTATTGCTGCATAATGTGCTTACTCATCAAATTGTGAAAACAGAAGCATAGTCTGAGACCTATTTGATTTTCTGATGTTGAACATGATCACTTCTGGTTCTGCACAACTATACGCAGTACGTGGTATACAGAAGGTGCTCTGTGAGTACAGAACTACTAAATTAAGAAAATACATGCAGATCACAACAAATGGCTTTTTCTATAATTCTACATGTACATAATTTATAGGGCTATATTTGCTTAAAACCTGGGATAGCCTTTTAAAATACATAACCAGTGTGAAATGGGGATGCAAAGTTCAAAACAGGGTCTTGTCCAGTTGATAAAAAGATTGGACAAGATCTTGTACTTGATTTTGTAAGAACATAGTCTTCAAATATCTGTGAAATGCAAAATGCCATTCGCATCCCCTTTCCACAACTGGCAGTCTCTTGGTGTTCCTTTTAATTCAGACAGTTATTTGGACTCCTTCATTATGGAACATGTCAACTTTGCTCCCACAAGACAAACCAGCTGATGCCCTGTCTTTCTCAAAAAGCACGGTTAGTTAGACTTGTGCTTTAAAGTTCACAATGGGGTGACTCTCTGGGACTATATTGTTCTGAATTTCCGGAGTGTCTGCTTCAGTCTAGTCTGTGGTTTTCTATCTCGGCAGGAGTCCTGGTGTATCCCTCTATCTCAGATGGAAGGCTGAAAATATAAATGAAACAATTCTTCAGCAATCAATGTTCTTCTGAGAGGTGCATATATCAGTGGTTAGGAACATACTTGAGATTTATGGCCCGTAGTTTCTACGCGGTGCAGCTCTGAGGAACCGATGCAGGTTATACCCATAGGTTGTGTAGTCATAACGCTAACAATCAGTTCTCATGTTTGAAGCAGTGTGAATAACTGCAGCTTTGATGCAAGTTTATACCCTACCTAGCTCTACTACTTAAAAGCTGAATCTTCAGGAAGATATTAATCTTTTTCAGATTTATTTTCTTCATCTGTGAAAAGGACATGGTGTTAATACCGACTCCAACCATTTACTGAAAGAATTTAACACAGTGATTAAATGTGGCTATGGTTTTGAATGTGTGCCTCCAATTCAGTGTGGGAAACTTAACCCCAAATTCATGTGATTGGTGCCTGAAGGTTGGATCTCTGAGAGGCGACTGGGTCACAAGGGCTCTGAATGGATTGTTTTCACGGATTAATGGGTTATCAGGAGCACGCCTTCGTTATGAAAGTGAGCTCTCTCCGGTGAGCTTGCTGTCTTTTGCCATGTGACACTCTGTGCCATGTTAGGATGCAGGAAGAAAGTCCTCACCAAATGGCAGGACTATGCTGTTGGACTTCCCACTCCAGCTCTGTGACAAAGAAATCTCTCCTTTCCCTCTCCTTCTTCTCCTTCTTTTTCTTCTCCTCCTCCTCCTCCTGCTTCCTCTCCTCCTCCTCCTTTTTTTTTTTGTTTTTTGAGACAGGGTCTCACTATATAGTTCGGGCTGCTCCTGAACTCACTATGTATCTAGGCTGGCCTTGCACTTGTGGCAATTCTTCTGCCTCAGCCCCACGAGTTCTGGGTTGACTAAATCTTTATTCTTTATAAATTACTGATCTGAAATATTTTGTGAGAGCAACAGGAAATGAAGACCTATGCATATAAATTGATTTTGACAAAACGCGATGATTTTATGTGTATGTGTGCATGTGTATGTATGTGTCTGCTGTGGTCTGAATGAGTGTTCCCCTTCCCTTATGTCTTACTGTTTAATGGAAGGGTGAGAAGAATGGTTTCTTCTTTCTTGAGGTTGGATAGAGTGGTGTGAGGAGAGGCCAAGAGGGAAGGTGATCATGGGCAGCTTCTAAGTGACTTCTCTGAGCCCGGGAGAATGGATGATCATAATGAGCTACAGATAAACAAAGAAAATTTAAGACAGCTTTAAAAGCACATTTTTTTTTAATTTTTAGAAGAATCCACAGGAAGGCACACCGTCAAAAGAAAGTTTGTGTTCAACACCAGAAATGACATGATATGACACAACTCTTTGCTTTTATTAAGTTCTCTGTAGTGAGAGGGAAAAAAAATAACAGAATTATGACACAGACATCTGTTAAAATGCCAAGTAGGTGTGAGAACTACACAAGGGAGATACAATGATTCTTAAAACACAACTCCCTGCACACAGGCAATTTCCAACCTACCAAGGAAGGGTACACGTCAAGAAGTCACTACCCTGTCAAGTTGTGATTAAATCTGTATGAAAAAGCAACATGTTATGGGATCACAGAAGAGGAATTAGCTATTTTTAAGAAGGCAAGGCTATTTTCAAGGAAGTGAGGATATTTTAAGCTAGGTTTTCAACTGGGTAAAGGGTGCTCACAGGGAAGAGGGGCTAGAAGGGCGTGAGAGGCCAGCGCACTTGTGTGGATGGGATGTTCTGAGCCAGGCTTGGAGAGTTGCAGGTGTTCGTATGTGGCTGGGCAAGGTGAGCTCAGCAGCTCAGAGCTGGCATCATCCTGCAGGAGGCCTTGAAAACAAGATGGATGAGAACTGATGGAGCTTGGCAAGGGAGGGTGAAACCAGAACGCAGAGTTCTGAGCTTTGGAGAGAAGGAGGGGCAACGATTTCTCAGGGCAGGTGAGTCTGGCTGTTGCCTGGATATGTCTGGAGCAGAGACAGCAAACTCTAAGAAACATTCCTAGTTACCTTCATGCTCTTGATGTGTCGAGAAGCAGTGTTGCTGGCTGAACAAATGAATGACTGCATACAGCTGGCTAGACTTCACAAGCCTAGAGTCAAGGAATGAAAGTGCAGCTTCCAAATGTAAGATATTTGGAGCTAGTTGAAGGACACCAAAAAGATGGGTCATAAAATAATTATGTTCTGAAAGTATGCATATGATCTGCTAGAGGAAGAAGTCTGTGATTACATTTTGTATAATATATTTATGGGATATCCTAATCTTTTTTCACATGTGTTCCCTTCCCAGCCCTTGTAACAGCAGTTGTATTTCTAGTTCCCTTCAAGTTCCTGACAATGTTTGACGCACCAGGTTCACCAGTCCCATGCATTCTCCATCTTGCTTCTCACTCCCACCCACAGGTTCTTCAGGTCAGAGTTGGGACCAATCATACTGCGCTGTTCTCACAGCAAATGGGATAACTTTACTGAAGACAGCACAAAAGCGAAAGCGTAGCTTTGTGGGGATAAAGGCTGTTGGACAAAGACAAAGTCTAATTCAGAGTAGACAAGGGAGGCCAAAATGCACACAGCTGTTCAGAAGAAAAGCTGGTCGGCTGAATGGAGACAGGGTTCTTTTGGTAGACCTTTAAGAGGTAAGGCTGGAAGAAGGGTTTTGGGTTAGATTGCCTTAAAACTTTACTTAGAAATCTCACTCTCTGGGCAGTAAGGAGCCATGGAGCATTTTTCTTGCACTGCTGGATGCAGAGCTGAGGGTCTTCGGAAGATTGAACTAACACAAACCTAACCGTTTCCCCAATTTTCCCTGGGGATACGAGTCTTGTGAGCCACCTGTTTTCTGCGACATGAGAGAGATGAATATAGTATCTGTCGTTATCCCTGGGTTACTGTCTCTTTCTGGGATCTCAGGCAAGTAAATGTTTATTTTCATGGATTTTCTCTTTGTTCAAAAACTGCGTGCCTAGTTAGTTGTGCTACATTCCCTGGTAGACAGCTCATTCTCATGAACTAATCACATTCTTGAGTAAAACAAGGGCCGGCTTTTAGAGGAGGGTTGGGGTCTGACCCAAGGACTTCTGGTCCTACAGCTAAGAATAGTCAATAATGAGAGGTCAAACTATCAAACACGACTTCAACAGAACAGTCGCATATGTGCTGGTATCAGAGCCTAAGTCTTCAAAGAGAAATATTTTAAAAATTCTCAATATTTTTTGGCAAGCACAACAAATCTTGATTTTTCAATCATTTGTAAAAGTAAAAAAAAGACTAACAATTTTACACCTCAGCATTAATCAACTATTTAATAATGCCAACAAATGAGTTGCATTTTACTGTAATTCACCATGGAGAGATTAAAGGAAACATAAGAGCTACAAATAAGCCATTATGAAGAATTTAGAGTGACTGAACACATGAACTGTGATTAATAATGAATCAGAAGTAAACCTATGAATGACAACAAAGAGAAAAGACACAGCAGAGTAATAAGTTTTTCCCCTCAGTGGGGCTTTTTCAGTTTTTATTGTAAAAATTTCAAACATACTAGAACAGTACAGTGAACACACATATCCTCTGTGCCCAAGATTCAACAGCTGCTAAAATTTTGCCCTGTTCGCTTTACCTGTGTGTTCCCAATGTCTTCTAAAGATATTTTCTCTAAAAGTAGGATTTGGTTAACACTCTTGTGGCATTAGAGTGAGAATTTTTATCAGAGAAGTATAAACTGATGTTGATCCAACATACCTAATGGCAGCAATAGAAAAAAAAATTATCTTTTATGCTGTGCATTTTAGTTGATGAGATTTAAATTGATAACATATAACACATTTACACTCCTGTAGTACAGGACATGTGAAAGAATGGGCCTGTGTGGTCTTCTAAACAATGGAAATTGACATACTCTATATTTTTTTAATGTCACTATAAGCAAAATAGGAAAAGTTCCCTAAATTTTTGGCTTCTTGTGGGGAGGAGACAGGCTTTTCAGTTTGCTTATATTTGGGTCAACAGACTGGAGTTTTGATCTGTGTGAAAACATTTTTACATCCGTATCTTGGGCTCATATTTTCTTTATTACATAGAAAATAGTCTATTGCACAGAGAAACAGAAGCTAAGCTGAATTGATTTTATAAGCTGCAATAAGTGCGGCACCCAGAAACAAATGCAAATGGAATGAATGGTTCTTACCATATGTTTCACATAGGCTATTCAGGTTCTCTCTGAGCCTTAAGATGATTTTTAAAGCCTGTGCTGAGAATGTATGTATGTAATTCTGCAATCTTAAAGACTCTAAAACCTGTGCATTTTCACAGTCCTCAATATCCTAATATGTAACATTTTCACACCTGCATGCTGAACACAAACACTGAAATATTTTCTACCAACAAAGCAATTTGAAAAGGACCATGAATTTCTCATCGCCTGCTCAAGCTGTCCTGTGTCAACTCTTCACATAAAGGCCAAGTGGAAGAAAGCCCTGTCCCCCGAATTTGAAGCAAAGATGCTATGTGTTTGTTTGACCCTTTGTTGCCATTCTCTGGCCTTTAGAAATACAAGCATGCCTTGTGTTTACGAAGTACAGGCCTTGTGCTTACTGAATGAATGCTAATGTCTTCATTAAATCTTAATAGAGAAGCACACTACAGTCTTCACTTAAATTATGCACAAAATTAGAGAGGGGAAGAAGAGTGGGACATTGCAGACTCATCAAAAGGGGATGAGAGCTGTGTTACCAAGGACGGCTGGAGACAGAATTCCTGACTGCTCTTTCCCTCCAAAGACCCTCAAGAAAAAATCGCTCTCATTTTCTCCTTCACTGACGTAAGTTTGTGGTTTTAAGTCAATCATAAAAATATTATTAACAAAATCATTAACAAAATTGGCAAGATTCACTTCAAGGCTCATCTATTTTCAACTTCCCTTCCATTCCACAGCCAGGACCCCGAATTTCCATACTAGACTGTCTTAAAGTTAACATTTTTTCCTTTGGAGTTTATCTACCCTTTCAAAATTCACTGCTGTTGGTGAGGGTACTGTTTGTATGGATGAGTCAGGTTCCATGTTTTGATTTAGTATTTCTTATATTGATTTTCTGGAGGGACCTTCTTGGAGTCCAATTTCTTATATAAAGAGAAAACCAATGTCCGTGGAAAAGGAGGAAAAGGGGGAAAGAAGGAAGAGTTTTATGTATGTAGTAGAGCATTCCTGTTGTTCTAACAGTTCCACCTGCCTCCACAGCAAGTGGGTGAGATGTGACTGTCTTCTCGGGGAAAAGCAGACGTCAGCAACTCCAGAAAATGTCCAAAGATGGACTCTGGTGGTGGAGTTAATGTGATCAATTACCAATGTTTGAAGAAAAATGACGTTTACCCAGCTGTTGGCTTCATCAGGGTGAAAAAAATAAAACCCACAATAATCATCTTAGAAAAGAGCTTAATTAGCTCTGAATCTCAGGCAGCATGTAAAAGTTCTATACTAAAGATACTCACAAAATATTAAGAGTTGGCAAGAACTCTGGTGATTCACTAATCACTTCATCTAGTGAAGAAAAAGATTTTAAATTTTGGAAACTGACTCACAGAGTGATGTGTCCAAGGTCACCCAGAGTTAACAGAAAAGTCAGGACTAAATCCTGGGACTTCTGAGTTCTGATACGCTATTTTTTATTCTGATACACTATTTTTTTCCTACTGCAAATCATAGTTTTTGAGAATAATACTTTGAAATGAATGACCAAGTAACTCAGCCATTTCTTTTGGGCTAGCTTCCTCTTAAGACAGATGATTTTTTTGGAAAAAGCATCTTGACCTTCCTGTTTCTACATGTTTAAAATGCTATGAATATTTCAAATCCCATTTTCTTTCTTTTTTACATCCAGAAATGCTTTTTGAGAGACAAATTTGCTATATCAATTTTGAAAGGTAAGAGTTAGGGTCAGTGCTCTCTGTACCTAAATTGTTTTAGCTGTCCTGCAGTTTAATAAGATTTTGGTCTGGTTATGCTGACACTGAGGTTTCTTTCACTTAGTGTAAAATTTATGACTTGACCTTGACGTAGTGTAAGAGCACAGGCCCTGAGGTCAGTTGGCCTGAGCTGCGAACTCAGCCTGCCACTTCCTACAGTATACTTTGGGAGACATGTTTGAATTTCTCTAAATTTCAGTCTTTTTGTTCTTAAAATGAGAATAATAAATCTTTTCTCAAAGCGTTGAGTGGAAATTAAAAGAGCTAATACAAAGTATTTAGTACCTCATGCATAGTAAACACACAATACCATTATTGTACAAGTTATCAACTATTATTAGAAAAAAATTGAAAATAATTTTATATTAATTGTTATTTATATAAGTAGTGAAAATTTAGCTTTATAAGACATGGAGACTATGAAATTTCACCATTAAATCTGGTTAGACCCTTTTACACAAAATCTTTTGCTTGAATAATGTTACTTAGCAAAAAAGGACTAAGTTTCAGATATTGGGGAAATGTAGTAATATGAGTCAGTCTGGCATTTTGAGAATTTTTTCACTGAAAAATAATAAGTAATTCAAGCACATTAACAGGCTTTCATTCTCAAGCATGAATCAACAATGTACATTTGCTCTATGCCCCCTTTAGAACTCTTTAGGACAACCGGGTTTTATTTATTATAAACGTGCAGTACACATTTAGAATTCTGAAATGTAGCGCACCAAATGAGCATTTCTACAGGTGTATATTCCCAAAGTATTTGTCCAGTATAAAACAATAAATCTCTTTCCACTATAAGTAATCTCTTTCCAGTATAAAATAATGAATCTCCTACATACAGTTGCACTTAATGGTCCCACATTCTCTCTGCATGAAAACCAGCAAGCATATCATTCGGCATGACATCCAACGCATTTACACCATGCATGTCTGAAGCCTGTTCATACCAGAGGGAGTTCACATCTGCTTTTAGTGCTGGACTTCACTGTGACTAGGATTTCCTCACCAGAGGGACATATTTCTTCAAGTAATTCCGGTGATGCCTGCAATCCCAGTCTTGCCTTACATAATATTTTTATGTTCTTCCTCTCATCCCATTACAAATGCTGATTAACCATAATGACTTATAATAAAGAGGTTCTGGCCTCTTTCACCTGCTGAAGACCAAAGCAGCAGGGTCCCCCCCACCACAGGGCTGTTGGATCTCCCTCCTGAAACCTCTGCGGCTTGGGGGCTCCCCCAGGCAGGCAACAGGAGACACCAGCTATGCAAATCAGTCCTGATGTTCTCCATCAGCTACAAAAGCCACAGGACCCCGGGCATGACCCACAGGAGGCTTCTGCGCTCCACACCTGGTTAGGCGAGACCTTGATCAGTCTGCTATGGCAACAAAGCTTTAATTTCCTCGTGGGGTGCATGCAAATTACTTGCTAATCTCCTTTTTCTAAAGGAGGCACTGAGCGTGTTGGTGGGAAGGGTTCAGTGTTGTAGGGAGGAGCATATTCTCATACGCAGAAACAAAAATTTGTTACTTTTCATGTTAGATTGATTGTTAAACATTAAATAAAATGCACTATTTTCATTTTAATATAGATCTAACTGAAAAAATGTGTACATTAGCTAGTGAAAAATAAAGTGCTAAAGGTGTACTGGCAAACTGGAAAGGTAGCAAAGTCCACAAATATTGCTGAATTACTCTCCTATGACCATCTTGATAGAGACGTAACTGCAATGTGGATGATACAACAAGGTATAACATAAAAGAGACTACATTTATGGAGGTGTCCTAATGACCATTGTGACTGTCACGTGAGCAGCACTGTTCCTCCCACACCTGTTGAGTCCGTACCCTCCCCCAGACCCTACATTCCTCAAAGGAAGGAATAGCTTGTGCTTGCTCTTCCCCTGGTTAGACATGGCCCTCTGGAGGTGCTTGTGATAGTTAACTTTACGTGTCAACTTGGCTGGTCCATGGTGTCCAGGTATACGGCCAAACGTTATTAAGGGTGCTTCTGTGAGGCTGTTATGGATGAGAGCTAACATTTAAACCAGACTATTTTGAGTAAAGCAGATTACCTTTCCTAATGTGGGTGGGCCTCATCCAATCGTTTTTAAACCAGACTAGCACCAAAGTCTGACCTCTCTCCAGTAAGGGGAATTCTGCCAGCACACAGCAGTTAGGATGGTTTAGGAACTGACTGCAGATTTTGAACTTGCACAGTAACTGCACAGACCAGTTCCTTAGAATAGATCTCTTTGTGTATATATGCACAACCAACTGGTTCTGATTCTTTGGGGAACCCTGTCTAATACAGTGACCAACTAAAATATGATGACTAAGAAATGACTGGCTGCTTCCTTCCATCTCTCCAGTGCTCACCTAGATCACCAGTCCTCCTGCTTTCTGAACTCATTCAGACTTCTGTCTTCTGTGCTTCTGCTTTATTTATCCCATATCCTGCTATTTATCACATTCACCAGTGATTCCTCTTCTCCATATCCAGGATAAACTGCAGAGAGCTCCTCATGTCTTCAACATACAACTTTCCTTGTCTGCTCACCTTGAAAGTCCTCTGCCTCTAATCAACTCATGCATATTTCTACGTTACCAGTGTTGCTTTCTGCCATATATTTATGGTGACAATAGCTTGGACGTCAGACCACTCTGGACACCTTTGCAAGTCCTTAAGGACAAAAATTCTCCTGCCTGCACAGGGTTTGCATTCTAGAAGAAAGACCATAAGCACAGAAAGAATCAAACAGTATATATATATATATATAGTGTGTGTGTGTGTGTGTGTGTGTGTGTATATATATATATATATATATATATATATATATATATATATAAATACACATTTTTTTTTTTTTTTTGGTACCGGGGGTCAAACTTGCGACCTCACGCTTGCCAGCCAGGCGCTTATGCCGCTGAGCTAAATCCCCGGCCCCAGTATACAGTATATCAGTAGGTGAATAAATGAAGTAGTGCAAAGCTGAACCTGAACAGGGTGACAGGAATTCAGGCCAGCAGGGAAGGAATGATGGGGTTCTACACAGAGCAGTCAGGGTAGGTGGGCATCAATACGAAGACAGCATTGGCAGCAAGACTGGGCATGAGGGAGAAACTGCACAGATATTTTGGGGCAATTTCTGTAGGCAAAGGTAACAGAAAGTGTAAAGGTCTTTTCTCAGTTCGTTCGGGCTGCTATCACAGAATAGTGCAGACTGGATGACTTACAGATACAGTCGATTGTCACAGTTCTGGAGACTGGGAAGTCCAAGACCCAGGTGCCAGCAGATCTGGCATGGGGCGAGGGCCTGCTTCCTCACAAACAGCTGTCTTCTCACTGTAACCTCACACGGTGGAAGGGGCAGGGGAGTCTCTGGGTTGTGTGTTTCTTTGTTTTAGAGCTCCAGTCACCTCTCAAAAGCTCTGACTCCTGACACCATCACTTGGGGATGTGACTGTTAGGACTTGATCACGTGAATGGGAGAGTTGGAGCATGAACTTGCAGACCATGGTAAGCCCTAGGGAAGGGATGTACATGGAACAGCAAAAAGGCCACTGTGGCTTGAGCTGAGCCACTGTGTCAGGTACGACCCTTATGTGACTCCCAATCTGTGCACCTCACCTCTACCAACTCAATTGAGGCTCTGGTCCTTTGTTGGTCATAATAATAAGCTGATTTTCCAAGTGTTTTCTTAGACCTTGTCTTGCCCAACCTCTATCTACTTCCTCTCTTCAGAATGAACTTGGGAAAATGCAGATTCACAGATCAGTGCCTGCCAGTGCCTGCCCAGTGCCTGCCCAGTGCCTGTCAGTGCCTGCCCAGTGCCCATGGGCTGATACATGCCCCTGAGCAGTGCTCAGCAGTTTCCCACCTGACTCCAGCCCACTGCTCCAGTATCATTTCTCTTCTTTGGTGCATGGCCACGGCGTACTATAAGGGACACTGAACACGTGGAGTTTGGGGCCTAGGACTCCTGGATCTTTGCTGGCACTGCTTCCTCTTTGTGAAACACTTCCCCCAACTCTCCTTCATCATTTATTGCAATTTCCTTTCACTAAGAAGGCCTGGCCAGCTCGCTCCCCCTTCCCTCCTCTCTTGGGTCTACCTTCCTCTCCATACCCCCACCCAGCTTCCTGCAGAGCTGTAGCATCTGTTTTCAGCTTCCTGTCAT
>PVJX010028706.1:0-23621 GCA_004027295.1 Dolichotis patagonum | reverse complement strand
GGGAGAGGGAGAGGGAGAGAGGGAGAGTATGTGCATAACACAGATTGGGCCAGTATCTAGTGTTTTGGGGTCAGTGCTTCAGTTCTGATATGTAGTCCTCAATCTGAGATGTCATTGCCTCAATCTGAGATGTCATTGCCTATTGAAGCTCAGTCTCAGCCAACAGTATGGTATCATTTAGCCTAGCTCATGCATAATACTTGGGAGCTATAGGTGGGGCATTACTGACTTGTGGCATTGCTTCAAAGACTGCACATCAGCACCTTGGCTAGACCCATCTTCATTGCTTAAAGCAATTGAGGGCACAAGGAAATGGCCTAGCCAGCCCTGTGCATATCAGTAATAGAGGTATGCACACATGCTTTTCTTGCAAGAAGTCATCCAGTTGGTCCTCCACACATTTTAGATTGATGTATGGTGTTTAGTGAAGGAAGATTTTTGTGTAACAGAATCTTCACTTTAGCAGAGCTGAAAGTACTGATCTCTATCAGTCTACCTTTTAGAAGAGCTTTTTGGATATTTTTCATCAGTGAAAGAATGATCAATTCTGTGAAAGAATGATCAATTACATAGAATGAAGTAAAGATATATAAATTGTAGTTAAAAGGCAGTATATAACATAAAACAAACATCATATTTGAATTGATTCTTTACTTTTGTCTGTTTTGAATTGCTTTCAAATTAACACTTTTCGTGGGAATCTCACAAGATAAAAAATGAATGAGTGCACATAAGCATTTCATTCTTTTAATCAGATATTTGCAGATCTCTGGTCTGGAGGGTCAAAGAGAAGATTTGCTTTTAAAAATCTCAGTTTATGTGACTGGCCAGAGTCCATGTGCATGACATTCCCACCAAAGCAGTGGTAGGAACTGACACATTTGGGCCTTGGCAGTGAAAACTGGAGGGAGAACTAAAGTCACTGTGGAAAGCTGTGGAAAGAGCTGGCAAGGTGCTGGGTAGACAATGGTTCCTCGAAGAAGATGTACCCCCTAGAGGACTGAAAAAGGAGATGATTCAATTTACCTATGTGAGGAATGGCTTCTTCTCAAACTTACATTTTTCTGCTGAGTCTAGAGGTTAATTCTGGAAGAATGAATTGAGCTAGCAACAGAGGGTGATTCACAGCATAGGCTTGACTCTTGCAAATGAGTTGGGAAATATGAGGAGTGTGAAATATAACAGGCGATGGCTAAATAGTTAAGGATGGTTATTGTTATTAGAATGTGTGAGGCAGTCTTCTTCTATTTATAGCATGCTGTTCTGAGTGTTTGTTCAAGTTCCACCTCCGCCCAAAGATCTTAATGTGACATCAGGCTGAAGAGCTGCTTGTCTAGGTGAAATTACTTAAGGGATTCCAGTGGAGCTTCAGATTACTCACATTTCAATGACATTTTCTCATGAAAGATACAGGACTACTTATAGCCAGCTGTCAGACAGCTGAAATATGCTCCAAGGAGGGCCCTAGGTTCTTTGGAGTTTTATTTCTCTATGTTACAGCCAGGCCAAGGTGGGATCATAGCAAGTCTCTGCCCTTTTCTTATTCTCCCCCTTGTCAACCTTTCATCAAATGGAGGAGAAAACACACATCCTCAAAATATGTTTTAAGAGGGAGTGAAATGAGATGTTCTATATTAACTCATGACAAAAAGTTCAGGTGATAGTATGTGAGAAAGAAGGAGAAGACAATGGAGCAGGAGATTTTCAAGACCCCTAAAAAGAAAAGTCATTCTTGTAGGACCAAAGAGTGACTACTCTGACCAGTTTATAATTTGGTGATCCTTGGATGAAGTGGATGGTCTTAACTATTTGCTCAGCGTTTGTTTAGTAGGGCTAATAACTCTACATAATACTCTTTTCTATTGCCTGGAGTGAACCATTCAGCTTTAGTCCCTGGCTGACATAACCTACTTAGCAGGATAAAAGCTCTGTGGTTACCTGAACCCACTCTCTCTGGAAGGCCGACTAGCTACCTACCATCTGTGGTTATTCACACTTACCCCTGCCAATGTTTCCCACTCCTAAGTAGCTTTATTAAATTATTCCTCTCTAACACCTACAATGTTGTTTCTGAATGGAGTCCTAGTAAACACAGTTTGCTTCATTTCATTATATTTTTGAGCATTGCAGGGGGAGCTGCCATCTGGCCCTCTCCTTAATCTAGCTTTGGGAAGGAACAACAGGCCTGAGCAAAGGTTTGAAGGTTGGAGAGCTTCAGGCTACATCTCAGAATGTGAGGAACCATCTGCTGAAGTGAAATGGGAGAAATACCGTAAAAGAAGAAGCACCCTTGAAGGCTGCTCTAGTTTAGGAGATTTTGCATCAGTTTGCTAAGTCATACCAAGATACTTAAGGCTTATTAGCCCAGATTATGATTTATATGATCAGGTTTATAGTTTTGAAATTCCTTTTTGTAATAAAAGAAAACTTTGAACTTAAAATGTATAAAAGCTATGCACCCCTATTATAATTTTTCATTACAAATTCTACATTTTCAAAAATGTCTATAATCAATCATAGTCATAATCCTGGTTAACATTTTAGACTATTTCTATCCATTTTTACTTTTTTGTGGGTGTTTATATGGTTTAGATTACTTTGTATTTACACTTTATTTTCAGTCTGTGTCTGTTAATCAACATTAATGTTTCATATAATTAAAAACACTTCATAAACATAGTATTGGTTGTACATTATTTTATGAAAATAGTATTTCCTAAAGCATTTTCTTACTGGACATTTGGATTATTATCCATTTATTTATTATTAAATGGTGCTACAATAGTTTAAGATTTATCTGTTAGCAATATGATTTGATAAAGGAAGTTATGTTGTACAAATAGCAACTGATTGGAAATGAGAATCAATGATAGGGAGAAACTGCACTGATTTAAGACCTAAGTTGGGCAATTTTAAGGGAAACTAATTTATATTATCATTTTCCCAGGCTTTGATTTTCTGAAGGTCTATACTAGATATTCTTTTTTTCTTACCTAGTTAGCCCTCAATACATGTTTATTTAATGAATGAATTGAATGACCAAATGATCATTAAGCTTTGATGGTACTGTTGTCGCCAAGGACCATCAGATCATATCATACCACATCATATCCATTCTAAATAACATTCTTAATCATATAACCTCCACAAAAGAAACTTCATCCATTCTTAGACTGTCCAAACAATCTCAATATATCAGTTCCCTCTGATGTATATTTTCATTGTTTTCCAAAATAGTCCATGAAAGCCAAGAGTAGTCAGCAAAGAAGTTAATATATTTAGTTTCCTCTTTCAAATATATTTCTTATTTACTTCTGGTCAGTGAATGAGTACTTGTGAAAATTCTGTTGGGCTCAGCACTGTGTTTGGTGCATGGGCAGGTGTAACTTCTGCCTTACACATGACTTAAAATTCAGTTAAGAAGTAAAACCCAACACTCAGTGGTAAGAGTTATGTTTATTCAAGAATGCATTTACTACCTATAAAGTTCTGGGGAAAAGCATAAGAAAATGAGATAGGAACATTATTAAACACAGTAGAAAGCAAAGCCAATTTTATGAACTAAATTGAATTTCTGATAGTTTTGTGATTTTTGTCTAACTTGGTAAAATGCAGGCAGGCAACAGCTGGTGCCCACGTGCTGTGTAGTGGATCTTTTTTTTCTTCCTTGTGATAAATGAAGTTTTCCTAAATTCATTTAACCAGTGCTACACCACCATACTCTACTGAAATCTGGCTTGGGTAGAAAACCTCAGAGAAAGACAGACTTACACCTAATACCTGCTATAATACTTGCAAATAATATTTTCTGGTACAGTGATCTCACTCTGGAAAATAATGCACATGAGCTAATAGAGCTAATGAAAATATATGAGGTATTGATGTGGTGAAAGTGATGGAGAGTAACTCCTACTAGTTCCTGGATAACCTTCAGTTCACAGGCAATGACATTAAGAAATGTTAAACTGAATACACTCAAGTGTACATGGTATGCATGCACCATGTAGGACAGATGGTTAACATAACATCATAGTGATTCTTTAGAGCAGATCTTCACCTGTGTTTACGGACTGCAATTCAGGAATCCTGTGGAATTGTATTAAAAATCATTATATCTTTATCTGTAGTAATCACTAATGAAATTTAGAATTTACTGTCATTGTGAAGGTAGGCAATTAATTCTAGTAGTATTTGCAGTATTCTTGCTTCAGTCAGTCATTAAGAGAAATCAAATAGTTTTGTATCATGATTGTTTCCTATATCATGAGATATTGACGGTGTTTAACTCTACTAAGAAAATATGATAATTATCAGGCCCACAGATAGATCTTCCTATGTAATGTATTAAGGAAAAGTATATTCCTCTATCACTAATTTTAAAAATATTTAAATATTAGCATTTCAATGTACTTTATTTGCTTAGTACATGTATGTGTTTTATTTCAAACTTTTCAGAATATGGCTGTGAAAAGGCATCATAGACTTTGCTTGCCTGCAAAGAGGTCTGTAACAAAAGGTGGGGGAATATTACTTACAAAAAGACCTTGGAGCCATTTCTCCCCTATGGAAATATTGCCATTTGCAATATAAATTCTTTCTGCTTCTCTGACACAGGGGGATCCCTCCAGTCCCTTTCTATGGGGGAGAACTTGGACTGGTTCTGCTGTCAGTTTACATAGTGAGATCTCACCATATGCAACTCTCAAGGCTGGAGAGATGACTCGCAGCCAAAGTGGTTGGGAAACATGGAGAAGCAGAGCTTGTGGCTGGGCCACCCTTTGAGGAGAAGTGAGTCCTGCAAAATTGTATTGTGCTGTAGGCTGCTGCTCTTTCTCCTTGGCTAGGCTGCTTCTGGACATTCAAGTAATAATAACAAATATAACGAAAACATAGGAATACATAAGAATATATGAGCCAGCCTTTCTTCCAGCTGTTTGGCTTGGTGGAGGTGTAGTGTAAAGTGCAAAAGAAAAAACTCATGGATCCAAATGGTGATTCTCCCTGCCAATGTGGGTCTCCATTGACTATGTGACCTTGGGTAAGCAACACATCCATTCTAGTTTTGCAAATGAGGCTAGTTCAGATCTTTTCTTTGTCCTCAGGGCTGGTAAAGATGGACTTGTTCTTCAGGGCTCCAGTTTTGTTTCTCTGGCCCTGATCCTCAAAGGTCCAGAGCTGTGAGAATAGGAATGGAGAGGGTGGATAAAATTCCGTACCTCAGGAGCCTCTCGAGGGCAGACTTGTGGTGCTGCAGTCTGCCATGAGGAGAGATTACAGAGAGGTTCCCTTTGGCCCTGTTTTCTTCAGGACTTTAAAGGTAGCAGCTGGATAGTGTTACCAGTGAGAAAATACACATGTCATTAAATAAAGATGTTTGAAAAGCAGGTTCTTCGGAGTCAAGCTGGTATCTGACAGAGCTTAGGAGTAGTTTGTTTGGGCCCAAGAATAAACCTGGTTTAACTTGTCATTATTTTCCCTAAGGCTTGCCTTACTTTCCATAGGTTCTTTACTTTTTTATTTGTTTTTATCTTCCATATTACTTTTGCTTAGTTCAGACATTGCTAGCTCTCATGCACTTAGCCCTGAAATGAAAATAAGGCATTCAGATAAGAATTTTGTGGCCTAAGCTGGGAAAGAACACAGGATGCAAAGGAAAAATGTTAAAGTGTAACTAGTTTAATGGAAATAACTGTGAACATAGATGGCCTCTGGAGTTGCACAACAGTTTATAACACGTTGTGGTATTCTAAGGTGTCACAGAGACACCTTAGCATGGGCTGCAGTGCTTTTGAGCAAATGATTTCTTTCTTTCTTTTTTCTTTTGGTACTAGGGATCAAACTCACAACCTTGCACATGCCAGGCAGGCACTTGTGCCACAGAGCTAAATCAGCAAATGATTTCAGCACTCTAGAATCTGAAGCCCATCTTCTTTCCCCCAAGGGTATCTCTTTTGAATTGCAAGCAGGTGAACTAGTTTGAATGTAACTAATTCCTTTGTCCTATTGGACTTCACCTAGAACATTTTGTTTTTTCTTTGAAGAAAAGGACTTCATTTAGCAGAATGTTTTCTTGCCTTCAATTTTTGGAAAATTATTTTTTGGAGAAAGATAAATTCCAATGAGGTGTCGGCCAGTGCTTTGTTCAAAGAAACCAACTTTCATGAAATGATTCGGGATTAGTTGGAAATCTATTTAATCTATACCTAATTTCTACAATGTATGACTATGATTAACTTCTAGAAATAGTCTAATTCACATTACAGCCTCAAATCACAAAGGATACAGAAAAGTTTATAAACAATAGGTTGGAACTGTTTTCCTTTCCTAATCCTCATTATTAAATCTCATATTGCAAATTCTGATTAAAGCTGGGCGTGGTGGCACATACTTGTAATCCTAGCATTCACGAGGCTGAGGCAAAAGGATTGTTGCAAGTTCAAGACCTGCCTGGGCTACGAAGTGAGTTGAAGTCCAGCCTGAACTGCATAGGGAGATCTTGGCTCAAAAAATAACAAAAAAAGAAAAATGCTGATTAATTTAATTGTATTCTCCTATAGAAAGAGTTCCAAATTTTGCTAAGCAAAAGGAAGACATTTTATCATAGCTTTTTATTTCAGAATGAGAAAGTCTAGAGAAAGGAAATACGAAAGCAAAGCGAACTTTACAGGATTTTTAGGATCTGACCTTTATTCTTTTGGAAGCAGCAATGAGGAACCAGGCAAGCCCTTTTCTGGCTGTTGGTGCATGTAATCCCAATGAATGCTGTAAGATTTCTGGAACATAACACTTTGATCACTAGATCTGGACCAGGAATGGTATGAGCTTTGTTTATTATTTCATTTTACTTGACAATCTGCAGGAATATTATTCACAGCTCTGGACTTTCTTTTTTCCATCCATGTAGCATCTCTTTCAGCCTTGTTATTTTATGTCTGTGACAAGATGAATCATAAAATCAAATGCAAAATGTTCTTGTTTATACCTCTGGACAGAGAAACCAGTGTGCAGCTCAGTGATATGAGGCAGGAAGCCTCATTTTTCTTTGCACACTGTATGAAAGTACATAGTTGTGAGTGCCTGCTTTGCTATGTGCATGCTTAAAGCCTGAAGTTTGGTAGCTTAATAGTGCCTTTAAGTTTATGAATAATATGAAGAGAAGCACAAGATGCAGAAATTAAACAGGATACTTTCAACTGCATCTGAAAGAGTTTGTAACTCTAATCAGGTTTGATCTCATATTCTGAACTCTGTTTTCTACTTTGTTTCTCAGTTGTCCAAATGACTGAGTGGCAGTCATTCTGTGTCATCTTTCTGAGACTTTAAAGGCACATGATTTTGTTGCCTCCTTTGGAAATCAGCAATTTCTTACCCTCTTTAAATTAAGCAAAGACAACCACGTGGTTTTACAAAACTGTTGACTCCCATTCATTAAGTGCTTGCCAACAGGCCAGTAAAAAAGGAAAAAGCCCTGAGCCTGAGCTTTGAGAATCTTTAAAGATCATATAGGAGAGGCTTTGTTATCCTAAAATTGTATGAGTAGAAGGAATGTCCTTGACGGTTTAGTAGAATGAAGACCTAATAGTATCGTGCTCTTTGGTGAATTTAGCAAGAGTAGTTTTGTAATAAGAGGCATAACTTAGAGTTCAGTAGACCAAACAGTAAATGGAAGGAAATAGATAGAGAATGTGAGGAAACAGACATGTAGACCATGGGACAAATTGACTGTCAAGAGACAGAGAGAGAAAGAGAACTGGTCCTTAGAAGCTTTGGCTCAGAGGGGGAGTTTTTAAAGATAGGGAGTACTTTAGCATGTTGGAATATGAACAGCAATAAGGAACAGTCTGATGATGCAGCGGGGAAGTGTCAGAGAACAGCCCGTCTGAGAAGGTGGGAGGGTGTAGTATGTTTGTAGTGAGACAAACTAGAATGCCACCATGAGTTAGGATTTTGCAAGGCAGGACTTACAGAAGCAGAGAGGAGGGAGGAATGTACAGGTATTTGGGAAGGAGCAATTTTTAATGGTAGAACAGATATGATCTTGGTAAGAAAGAAAGTGAGAACATGAGAGGCTTCATTAGTAGAGAGAAGTCAAAGATCGGAAGAAAAATGAGGACAAAGAATGACTGCAGTCAGTTCTTAAATACAAAGAATCCCTACATTGGATGTTGTTTTCACCAATTTCACCCATGTATTTCTAGGTCCTTTATTTTTGATCTCTTTTAGCAACTTTTTTTTTTTTTAGTATGTGTTTGTATAATGTTTACATTCCATGGGTGGTGTTGGTGCATGTACATAACACATCTTAACTCTTTTTTCATCCCCTTTTTACTTTCCCTCTCTTTGGATCCCCTTTAGAGCTGAGAAAGATCTCCCCCCCCGACCTATTATCTATCTTTTATTTTTCTCTTTGTTTCTAATTTGGGTTTCTCATATGAGAAGCCATACAATATTTAAGCTTATGTGTCTGATTTATTCCACTTAATTATGGTCTCTGGGTGCATCCATTTTCCAACAGACAGCTCAGTGTATCTTTCTTTATGTCAGAGTAATACTCTATTGTGTATAAATACGGTATTTTCCTTATCTGTTAATGAACATGTAGGCTGCTTCCAAGATCTTGCTATTACGAATTGTGTTGCTATAAACATGAGTGAGAATGTGTCACTGTAATAGGGTTTTCTTTTTTATTTCCCTAACCATTTCATCTTATTTATTTTTTGCATTTTGTATACAAAATATGTTTCTAATACACCCATGAAAATGCGCATACTTACCGACTTAAGTGTAAGAGTAAAAATGTTAGCCTATCTTATGTTTCTTTTATTCTTGCTGCCTGACGTTCTTTAGGTTTTAACGTTTTTTTTTTTTTTTTTGCCCGAAGAGTATTGATCTGATCATTTTTTAATCAAGGATTTGATGAGATTTGATTAAATACATATTTGATTTTATTTTCTAAGCACTTGATTTGAGGTTCTTTACTATGTAGGAGAAATATTCTTGAGTTTCTTGTCATTCAAAGAATCAACATGATGGCCTCTGCTAACTGAAAACTTTGTAAACAATTCAGAGCCAATATAAAGACTGTGTTGGAGAAAAGTTTATTGGAATGTCAAGATCTATTCACTTAATTCTCCTTCTAGCTAGGTGTTCAAATTTATGTGGTACCCTCACCAACAAGCTTTGTATAAATATCACATTTGTGTGATTTACTGTACAGGCCTGCTAGACCCAAATATGTTTGCTAGCTCTGATCAAACTGCACCTTAATTATTACAGGTTTTGTTGTTGTTGTTGTTATTGGTTCCTGTCCAAACTAAGTTCCTGACCCTTATGGGTACACTTAATTATTTTTTAAGTATCCATCTTCTGACTGGCACCGTGCTAGATATTAGGAATCAGGAAATGAGAAAATGAATCTGCCCCAGGCAGGCATGAAAGTAGTAAATGCTTTCAAAAGACACCAAAGACTAGAGGAACTCAAAATGGAGAATAACTGATTCTAACAGGGTAAAATGTTTTAAAAATCTGTATCCAGGAAGGGGTTTTTGATGAGGATGCTTAAGTGTGAAGGGGAGTAGGTGGTGAAGGTCTGTATGTGCAAGGTGACGTTTGTCAGCAGGAGAGAATCTGTCATGGTTCGCAGCTCAATTGTGTGGCTCTGTCACAGGGTTTCAGTTTTGAAACTTGGCCATGTTCTAAAGACGCTTATGGATCAAAGCACCAAGTTACACATTATTCTGTTGGATTCAGTTTTTCTTACAGTCTTAATATATTTTTCTTAAGAAATTATTTTTCTTTGTAGCCAAAATTATGTCTCAGAAATGAAACCACTAAATGCTGGCAGTCTCAACTTGCATTGTAGATGGTACAAACTCTGTTGTCCCCACTGCTCCTTCTGCCTCTGCCACAGAGGCATCAGAACTTCCTGCCCTATCTTGCCACCTGCCACTGGAATGGTGCTTCACTGTCTCTGTTTCTATCAGGCAAAACCCTAAGTAGGTGAATCTGATGGGTCAGGAACTGACAGGCGACTGCACCCTGTTTTAAAGGGAGCTTGAGACAATAAATAACTCATATTCCTAGTTTTCACAATGGGAAGTTGGTTCTGTATTACACCAACTTTCATAAGGTGAGAGAATCTGTAACCATAAAAAGAGATTCAAATAACAGTCAGCTAATCACCACCACCACCATCACCATAAGGACAAAATGTCAGATCACCTTTTAGGTAAGAGGAGAATGAACAGGATATAGAGTAATTGATTCAAGGCCCCAGTCATGTAGAGAAATGGCAGTAGATGAACTGAGCCATCACATACTATGAAGAAACTTCTGAGAATGATAATAATTTTGAGGAAATATGTGCATAAGTGATAGGGCTGTGAAATAGAGCAGTAGAAATAGAGGGGAGGGTCTTTGTAGGGACAGACCTACAAGAACATTCTTGTTCAGTTCAGAGTCTGAAGTTCAACTGACTCTTCATAAATATTCATGGCCAAGGTCCCTGAAATTGATTTCTTGGTAAATGTGGTGTCTGTTGAGCTATTTTTTCCTCTATATTTGTCCTTTTCGGTTTTGCCCCTAGACCCCTAAATCTCCACTTTTCCAATCACTAACTTTTCTATGAGGTTCTTCCTGGAAACTCAGAATGGGAACCTGAAAGGGTGGTTAGTGGGTCTATTTTGGCAGACAAACACCAACATCAGTCACATGTGCACACACCAGATGACAAAGTAAGAACAATAAAAATATATAATTTTATTTAAAGCCAAATCTGGTCATCAGATGTTTCTAAGAAGTCATCAGACCCTTTCAAGTACATTTTGGATGGTTTGGATCCCTCAGTGAAAATAAGAAACTTGGAAGACTTCTTATAAACACCAGTCAAGATGTTGCAATAAGTCATTCTCTAGCTACACAAACACCAAGGCCCAGTTATATAATTCCTACTTTTTTAGCCTGGAAAAACAAAACAAAGCAGAAAGGAGATGCTTGTGATTATTCCCTGACGTTCATTCACTTTGTACAAAATGTTGGCTGCTTTGTGCTTTTTTAATGTTTGTGAAATGTGTTACCTATTGCCCTAGGAATCTAAGGCTCAAGTCTTCCTAAGTATCTGTTTCTTCCTTTGTTTTTATCTTGTGGCATTATCCAGCTACCAAGTTTGAAACTTCTTAGAGCATTCTTTAAGTACCTAGAAATCCTTAGTCTTTGAAAATAGTAGGACTCTAGTTGAATTCTAAAACTACAAAGCCATTACTCAATGCTTTGCAATAATAAATATTTCTTATTCCTTTTCATAAGCAATTGTACTTGTGAAAGTCAAAAGGTTCCTGAAACTTGAGAAGAATATATACCTAGACATCAAATACTCATTAAATTTCTAGCCTTTTTACATCACACTATTTGTTGGTGTTGCTCATGGATCTGAAAATAGACTTTTAGTTTTCTTTCAGCAACTGCCAATATTTAACTTTCATTTCTTCTGCTTCCCACAATTATCCACCTCTAAACATTATCAGAATTGTCCTCAGGCATGTAAACTTTAAATGAGATTGTAGCTTTTCCATTTGGGCCTTGTTTCATTAAACAAATATGTGGGTGCTACATGATTTTGCAGCAGATACTGTTTATGTGGGAGTTGGATTTGTACTGTGTTTACAGCTAAAGAGAAAAAAATTAAACACTTTATTGGACATGTACTAGCTTGCGAGAGAGACTAAAGAAAATAATTGAGTGTTGAAATCAAATACAAGCCTGGGAAAATATTTCTTTCCAATGGGGCTGGCAGGAGAAACCAACAGCTGGCATACATGGAAATCTCTAAGACTCATCCTAGTTTGTGGATATACTGCTTCAGGAAACCCCGCCTCCTACCTGAAGCTGATCACTTCACAGGTCAAGATGAAATGCTGCCTATATGCAAAAGCAAGACTTTTCACTGAAAAATAAAAACCATGTATCATTACTGTGTTGAATAGAACTTCTCCCATATCTCTAAAAACCATCTATCATTAATTATTGCTTTATTTATGGTAATTGTATTCTATAAAGTTACAGTGGATCCTGAATTACTGAGTACTGAAACATTCCTTTCAAGAGAAATGCAATATAAAATTAGGTTCTTGTGAGCCCCTAGCCATTGAGTGCTTATAATTTCTTGTTGCCTCAGTATTAATATATAAGTAAAGTTTAACTAAAGAAAGTTTTATTTATCAGAAACAGAATATAGTCACCTTTGACAGTTCCAAATTCTATTTCACATCCATGAATCTGAAGCTGCTGGTCAGAGAAAAGATGTTAAAGAACTCTCTCACATAACATATAGGGTTCCCATTTTCTCCCTATTGTCTTTAAGTGGAAAATTGAGGCATTTGCTGGAGAAATTAAATGACTACTTTTCTTAATCACAGTGTGACTCTTGGAACTCATTCCTGCCTTCAACACATCAATTAAAAGTTCTTTAGGGAGACCTGTTTATGGACCCAAAAAATTGGCCTATGATTCTCAGCTCTTTCTCTGTCTCCTTGTTTGCCTTTCCTTGAACTTTGTATATGAGGCCTCTGGGTATTCTGCATACCCTCCAGGTTTTATAAGTACTAAAATCTCTTCCAGTTTCATATTGTGTTTGCACCATTGAAATCACAGCACTTGTAATTTGACCCCTAAGGGTAGGACCCACTCACCCCAGGAAATCCTGGCAGTGACCCCAATGGTGATCTTATATTTGTGCCTCTAGTGGCTGCTAGGCAGAGTAGTTAGCTACTTGCTAAGTTAACAGAGAAACTCAAAGAATTTCATTCAGAACACACTGGTCACATTTTCATCAATTGAGCAATATATAACCTTTCATGTGAGTTGTGTTTAAATAAATTATATATATATATGTATACATACATACATATATACATATGTACACACATATACATTTGATTCATTAACACTCAACTCATGACAAGTAACACTATAATGTATGCCTGAATAAAGCTTATCTAACATATATTTCTCCACAAGGTACATCAGAGCCTTATTGCATTAGAAACACCAGACAACATGTTAATGCTCCACCTGGGGGCCATTTTAAAGAGTGAAATCAGCAACAAAATTACCAAAATGTGAAAACTGTCTCCGTAAATAGACTGCAAAAAAGGATACTTGTTTATAGTATAAAAGCTGGAAAGAAAGGTAGGGTGTCACCTGGTTTGAACTCAGTTGAAAAATTGGGTGATGCAGATTCTTCTCTGTTCTGTTTGTGCCCATGAATAACTGTGAAAACACCACATGCACTTGATCTGGGGCTAAATAAATGTTACTGAGCAGGTGAATTTGATAATTAAGTATTCACTAAGATTTACTGTATGCATATATGCATGTATCCATCCATCCATCCATCCATCCATCCATCCACCCATCCATTTGTCTGGTTACTTTCAGGGCATGAGAATACTAATTTATGGTTAGTTTATTTGGAGTAATCTACGTTGTGAATGTAACATATTATCCTTCTAGTTTTAAAAGTGTCTGTTTAAAATATGCATTTGAGAGAGCAAGAACCTGAAGGTCTTTTTCACTCTTGCTTCCCCAACTCTAGGGTAGAGTATGCCAGAGAGGTATGAATATTTATTTGAATGACTCAACAAGTGATTTGTAAGTGAGACTTACTGCATAAAATGACATTTTCCTTCCTCCCATATTGACCTCAAATAGAATCATCCCAGAAATCTGAAAACATTTCTACATATGTTATCTTTTGTATGTAGTCATCAAAGAAGAGGATTAAAGTAGAATATTTAAATAATTACAATCCAAGAAAATAGATGGATCTCATCTTTAGCCACCAATTTAGTCAGATGGAAATCTATATCCATTGAGGAAATCGAGATTTCCTCTCGATTTCAACTCAAGAAGAATCCACAACTTTTCCAAATACATATATCAACATTTAAAGAGACTTATCACGCGAAAATTTTTCTTTTGTTCTTTTATCAGTGGGAGCTTTTTATCTTACTGTATTTTAGGTTACCCCTCCACCGTACTGGGTTCTATCTCTTTCTGTCTTTCATATAGTACTAGGGTAAGCAATAGCTCTATATATCAAGCCCCCTAGAAAAATGGGCCACAGTGTTTCATTTGCCCAAATTAAACATTGTGTGTTCCTTCAGTTTTTTTTTTGACTGAGTATTAATTTACAGTTGTTAAATTGTCTGTGTATGCCCATTACTTTTTTTTTTTGCACTGAATTATTGGTTGGTTATCTTTGGGGAAAGTGCAACTGGGACTCTGTGTTGAACAAATTGTTTAACTCAACATATGCTCAGAGTTTTGTGAAGAATAAACAAAGCTCTAAAAAACTAAAGATGAAAGAGACAATGTTTTTAGCTTGGAGGTCAAATAATGGAACACAAAATTAATACTACAGAATGCAGAAGTATAGGTCTTTGTACAATTTGATGAAGCAGGTTATAAGGAGCAGTGGCCTTAAACGCTTCAGATGTGGAAGGAAGTCATTGTACGGCTAGAATGAAGTGAAGGAGAAGCTGTGGGATGTAATTGTATGACTTGTGTCATTCTAAATAATTTTCTAATCCCAGGGTTTTGTCTCTTTTAATGCTGGAAATAGTGGACTGTCTGGCAAAGGGTGTTACTTTAACATTATGATAAACCTAGTCACTGAAGACTAGATGTGTGCATCTGGTAGGTGAGTATAGGTGGTCATGTGCTTGAATTGGAGCCAGGTAAAGTTACTGTAAATACTATTATGAAGGCTACCATTTATTGAACCTCTAGATCATTGTTAGTTTCCATGCTACATGTTTTATTTTTTATTTCATTTTTACAACTCTTTGAGATGATATTATTATAAATGTTTTACATATGAGGAAAATTCATCACAGGGAAAATACTCTGCCCAAGGTCACAGAGATAGTATAAGGAGCAAATGAAACTCCAGCAGAAAGCTCTGTGACCCTGGAGTCCAAGCTTTAGCCTTCTTATTTAAAATGGAAAGTATACCAAAACAAAGAAACAACCTATTTTATTTTTCTGATTATAAAAACCAATAAGTTCATTATAAGAAAAGTAATTCAAAATAAAAGAGAATAAAAATACACTTCAGTGAAGTTGTAGTCAATTTCTTTTAGTCTCTTATTTGCTGCATCTTATCTATGTACCTATGTTTGAATCTATGTCTACATAGATCTGTATGATCTACATGAGTAAAGAGATATGAATAAATTTAAAAACATATATCTTTATGGATATACACACATGATTGTAATCATATGATGCATAGTGATTCTATGATCTATTTTAACAAGTAATATGGTAGTATTTTTACCCAAATCAACATGATTAATGATTAATGTTCCATAGAGTATGTATGCTCTAATTTGTTCACTTTTTGATATTTAGGTAGTTCCATATTTGTAGTATTATAAATAATGCTATTGTGAATATTGTGGTTTAAAAATCTTAATCTTTCTCATGACAGATACCTGAAAATAGAATTACAGAGGATGAACACAATTTTAAAGCTGTGCATACTCATAGCCAAGTTGAAGTCATAAATTTGTATTCTTACTATCAATAAATGAGAATACCACTCATTGTATATAGTGTCATTAAAGATCCTGTGCCAGTTTTGCTTAAAATAATAATGTTTAATATTACTGGTAATGTGTTTAAACATTCTTAGAATTTTCATCCTCATGTCTTCCACTGTGTCCATCATTTTGCTCTCAATTAGTGAACTTGAATATTGTGACATTTTTACTACTTTCTTGGTATGGCACCTTTTGGCCCATTATTGTAGGTCCTGGAAATCAAAAGTCCTGCCTTATTGCACTTTTTGTGACATGGAGATATTGGTTAGCACGCAGTGTTTGTGAATGGCACGGATGAATGGTATCAGTCTTTGTCTCAGCCCCACTGAGCTGCTCCCTGCAGAGTCAGTCTTCCTTATCATGGCACCAGAGCACACCAAATAGATATGGTATCTGTAGCCACATCCCTATTTGTGATAAGGCTAGAAATAAGGTGTGGTTCCCCAAGTATCTGGAGGCTACTTTAGTCTTGAGCTAGTGACAGGTGAATGCTAAAGGCTTCCTATATCTGTGTGGGTCCTTTGATTTGTTGTCTCTGCTGTATCACCTTTGTATGAGATAAGTGCACTTCTTTGTTCTAGTGTTTTACTCTGGACCCTGGTCATAGAATAAAGAGCCCCTCCTTTACTTGGTTTCCACAAGTATAGAGTGGATAACCTTGTTCTCTGAAAAAAAAACTACTACCTTTCAGAAGTCATTTTTTTATTTTCTCTCACTTCCCTGGGGTAAATCCCTGCTTGGGACAGACTAGAGTTTGGATCCTATTCTTGGGGTTTAGGATTTGGATTTTGACTTTTTCCCTGCCGTCAGTTTCTCTCTTCTTACTCCCTATCTCTCTCCCTCCTCTTTACATTGAAGAGTTGAGTGTGGACCTAAGCTGTCTCAATTTCATGGAGCTGTGCTGGTGATGATGGGGACTCAGAGATCTAAGATTCATGCTAGATTTTCTTCAAGTGTGATTTCACCAAGATATTTAAGCCATTTGAATCATCCTTTATTAGAAGGTAAAGTGCAGATTCATTCATTCATTCATTCATCTATTCATTCAGTTTTTGTTTCTAAGCCAAGGTTTATTTATATATGGGGAAAGTAACCTTTGGCCTTCAATTTGGAGCACTGAACTTCTTGAAGTAAATAAATTCTTTCTACATAATGGCTGTATGTCTATATTGTACTTATTCTATCTTATTAGTAATTTGGCCCATATGTTCAAGAATCTTCCAATGTAATCTTTTAGAATTATATCCTATTTTAGTAATAGCACTAAAATTTCAATTGTAGGGAGTGTATTCATAATTCATCACAGCAGTCTAACATCCTATCCCCCTCTCTCACACTCAGTCCCCAAATATCAGCCTTTTAAAGACCTTGATGCTTCAAATAAAAGTATGTTTCTCACTCAACTGACTAAAAAAATCAACCAGTAACTATTATAGTATAAATTTTTTTTAGCTAGAAATTCTACATTCCTCTTTTACAGTCTTCATGTGTTTAACACTGTTAAGTAGTTTAAAATCTTGATTCCAGAAGTGAAGAAAATAATTTTTGACCTATATGTTGCTTAGGATTAAATGTGTTTGTATAGGTGTGTGTAACTATGTTCTAATAGAGTCCTAATGTCATTTTATTATATATTTAACATTGCTATTTTATTATATATTTAACATTATTTCCACAGTGCCACAAGAGTATCTTTGCTGCATTATTTTTGGGGAAAATAATGCTTTAGCTAATGAAATGAAGTAAGAAATAATAGGGCTTAAACTCCAGCTAGATGGAGTCTAGAATACAATTTGGATTTTTTAAAATGTTTTCTGGTTTCTTCATAAAATATAGATCAAATGTAGATGTTTGTAATATGTGCATGCATATGGCTATATGTACACATGTAAGTAATACTGTTTGTACATACTTTTTATGTATGTAGAGTAGCTTAACAGTGTATATGAAGACTGGGAAATTTTATGAAATAGTTGAGTAAAATCTGATTTATAACCTTGCCAATATCATGACATCCCAGAAGGTGATATTTTTCTAATCTGAAGATGGATGACCCTGTGGAGTGATTCAATACACCATGCCTTGTTCAATTTGTTTCAGAAAATAAAGAATCTAGTTGTTCTTTTTAACAGGTAGTGTTCTTCAGTCTTTTTATGGGATTCCTATATTGATTGGTATTTTAAAATATTTTCTCCATCTCAATCTCCTGCCACTCTGAATGATTCTGAGGATCTTATTGATTTGGATGGAAACCTCTGTGAAGTTTGAAGAAATTATTTTTTATTTACAAATTTCAAACAAGGCATCATTTACCATAATGAACAGTCAAGTCCTAACAGTGCATTAGTGCATTAATCTTTAATGATTTTACAGACAATTTAGTAAGAGCTAAAAAAAGACCATGCAATCCAAGCTTCAGTGCATGGTCCTTAGCCTTGAGTCCTCCTTCACCCATTTTGTTTTCTCTGTTCCTTCACCTACTCCTATGTCTTGAGTTTAGGATGCAATGAGATTGGAGGGTTAGGATTTCAAGGACCAGTAGAGACAGGATTGATTAGAGGAGGAAGAGGAATATGTGGTGAGTTGACCAACAATTACACATTGAGTAATTGTGACCTTTTTATGTGCCAGATACTCAGCTAGGACCTGAGGATTCAGTGGTGGTTAAAGAGATAATTCCTGCCCTCCAGCACCTGATCTTTGTTCTCTTAACCAGCAAGTGGGAACAAGATATAAAAGTCAGTAATATGAAATTTTTGTTGTCCCCTATTCTTATTTAATTTTTGAATGGTGTGGGAAGATGATAGTTATTCACTGTGTGTCTACTGTGTGTCCCATGTTGTGCTGAAAGCTTGCAACACATTCAACTTTTAAAATTATAGCTGTTGTGAACAATTGATCTCTTTATTTGAAGGACTCTGTTCTCTCTAGGAGTAGTAACTGTAGTGAACTCATATAACCTAAAATACAGTGAACTAATTTTTTCTATTTAAAATAATTTTGAGAAAAAAGTTTATATCTTTGCTTCATGTTTCCTAAGAATTTCATGAATTCTGCACTCTTGCTCAATTTTTTTTGGGAAATACATATATGAAGAACTATGTGCATAATACTTAGTGTCATCATGAAAGTTAGTGAAGTTTGGTTCATGAATGCTAAGGTTATTGTAAAGTATTATCACATCAAAGAAATTTTCCTTATTTCACTTTTCAGCATGTGCTGGAAGACTTACTATGGTCTGGAGTTGTGGACTGGAGACTTGAAAATGAGTTTATTCTGAGTGGATTGTTTCAGACAGCTAACATGAGAAAAAGCAATTTTTTATTGCTTTATAACATATATGGTATGTTTCAATTATCTTTGCAAATAACAATATTATGGATTTACCAATAATCCTTATCCATTAAATAACATCTACGTATCTTGCTAGTAGATAGGTTATCACCTTGTCTGTAAGACTGTCAATTTAACTTACTTTGGGATCAAAAGAGTTTGTTAAAATAAGAACTGAAAATAGAAAATCTTTCCTTTTTGAATTTCCAGAAATTGCATTTGGCAAATGATGACTATATTGATCAACAAATAGGAAATATTTCTTTGGAGCAGTTAAAGTGGGCCCCTGCTAGAATCTCTGAATGGACCAATATAATATTCTATGGTGTCTTCCGACTAGATTCTCTGCCTTCCCAGGCATGAACTTGATGCAGGCGCAATAGAAAAAAAAAATCTATGGATACTGGTAGTATTAGAGTCTCTTCAGTATTTCTACTGAAATAACTTCCTCATCATATTCTACAACAGAATTAATCCACATCGATAAAACAGATGTTGGACAATAATGTTATTTTTTGTAACCTATTCAATCAGTTGAAGTTCACTTTGATGGGGAATTCATGTCATATTCAAATCTTTAAGAAAAAGGCATTATAGCTTACTTCCTACAGATGCTCATTAAAAGTGTTTTGAAATTGTAACATTATATGATTTTGGGAATTTCAGACTCACTGCAGACTTGCACTAAAATTATGATCATTTCATTACTTTATGTTTATTGTACATGAACATTTTCTAACAGACTTTGAAGTTCCTGCTCACACCAAGGTGGTGTTTGTGCTTACTCAAACAGAAAGATTTGCTAGCAGTTTAAATCTACACTAAGAGGATGCTTCCATTATTTTAAACATAAGCCTTCTACAAAATAAGGGCAAAACTCAGGTAAGCATTTTGATAATCTTTGAATGTAGAGATCAGGTACTCAGTACATCTTGCTGCCTGATTGACAGTGTGCAGAGCACACTGAACCTAGGATATTTAGGAAGGGATTTCCTCCTCACTGCTTTCCAACAGAAAAGTATAAGATATGATCTCTTCTGTAACTGCTTTATAATCCAGGTGAAAAGTTCAAACAAGAAGTAATTTCAGATCAAATCATAAGGCAGCAGACTAGCATATGGAATCAACCTCTGAATCATGGATAGAGAATATGATCATTTGGTCCTGGGAAAGTTATCATTAATAAGGTAAATGAGAAAGCACAAAATAAAAAATAAAGATAATGAAAAAACAACCAACACATTTTTGTTTTATGTTGTGTTAAGGCCTGAGCTAGCTACTTCACAAGCATTTTATTAAATTTTTACAGTACAGAAATTTCATACACACAATTATTATCTTGTTTTATACAAGTGGACACTGAGGCTTAGAGAAGTTAAGTAACATATCAAAGAGCTAATGAATCAGTGATAGAAGTATAATTTGATTTGATATCTATGTCAGACCAATTTGATATACTATTTTCCTAGGGTCTGGTAAGATGTGTGCTTAGTAAAACTAAAAACTTTTACAATTAGGGTGGGAAAGCTTCAAACAAAATGGAGGGAAGTTTGAGATTGTTGCCGGTTAGTGCCTGTCTGCTACATAGACTAATGGGCATGTTTGTGAACTTCCATGAGGTGCAGAACTATGGCTATTTTGATGAGGGGGATGAACCCTAAAAATAGCATTGTCATCAACAGACTAAAGAGTTACAAGGGCTGCAGGGAGATGTGAAGACAGTGGTAAAGATATTTCTGAGTTTTCTAGGGTATGATGACTTAGCATGTAGAATATTTTAAAATGGTTTTAATGAAATACTATTTGAGGCTTAATCACTGTAGTTCTAGTGCCAAAGAGATCCAGTGTATCCTTACGTTTCCTTTGTATAAGAAATGTTGTTGAAGGGTGGGGACAGTGAAAAAGGGAATTTCCAGAGTTAAGTACTGGTTTGTCCACATGTGTCTCCACTGATGTGATCATAGAAGACAAAAAATTCTTAAAAACAGTAGTAAGTGTCAAAGTTCAGTTTTGGGACTTTTTCCAGAAAGAGTGTAGGATAAAGTCTAGAGTGCACTTATTTTTGGCACAAAATGCTTCCTAGTAGTTGATGTTTGAGATTGAAGTAGAATTCTTATCTTCAGAGTCCCAATAATAGGCTTCATAGGTAGAAACAAATGCTAGGATTCCATTTCCTTAATGACATATGCGCTCTGGTGATAGTTGAAGAAAGTGGTCATTATTCTTTGTATGGTTGTGGTTGCTGAAATCAAGGTTCATCTTTAAGTTGGTCATTTATTCCAGTTGCATCATACTAAACCTGATGTGCTAAACATGAAAAATTCAAGGGCAAAAAGAAGGTGGGGATATGCTGCAAGTATTTTAGTTTTCACTGAATGAAATACATAAGCACTTGCAAATTTGTAGCTTTTAGAAAATCAAGAACTTGACGGCCTTATTATAATAAGATTGCAATCCTATTCCATTTAAACACTGTAAGTACATTTCCACTTGAAATAATAATAATAATCTCTTCCCAACAACACCTTTCATACATTAACCACTATCAATGCTACCTTTGAATAGTTCTGCAGCCACCCTTGGTGCAAATGTCTCTGTTTAACTAACACTCTTTATTTTATTGTATTCAAAATGTGCTTATGAAAATGAAAGTGCTTTGTATTGCTGTTATAGCTCCAACAATGTGATTATTTAGCACTTTTCAGAGACTGATTTCCTCATTAGTATTTATGCAGTCCATGTACCTGCTACAAGCATTGGAAAGGTGTAAACAACTGTAGAAGGCTGGAATTGTTTAGCATGTTTTAGAGCAAGAATGACGGAGAATAATAGTAAGAGGTCAGTAAAAAGGGTATTTCTAAGAAGTGAAATGTATAGGCTCCTGTTGATGAAATCCTCTGAACATATGTGGAACATAATAAAAATGACCTGTCACTGCATCCAAAATAAAATATCTGGTTGAAGAAAAAAGTAGACCCTGACCGCGTGCACTCCGGTGGTTGCAGAATCCCAGCATGTGGGGCAAACTTGGAACTCCGTGCCCAGGCAGCAAGACCACATCCTGTGTCTGAGGCAACTCCAGGACGCAAGAGCAGGACCAGCACACAAGAGGGACCAGTGGGCCTAACCAGACTACACTCAGCGAACTCCAGGCAGCGAGCAGGGCCCAGAATCCACCCCTGGGCCCTGACTGCGCATGCTCCTGCAGTGGCGGAATCCCAGCATGCACAAGGCAAACTTGGAACTCTGCTCCCAGGCAGTAAGATGAAGCCCTGCATCTGAGGCTACCTCAGGACTCATGACAGGGACCAGTGGGCCTAATCAGACTATGCTCAGTGAACTCCAAGCAACCAGCAGGGCCCAGAATCCATCCCTGTGCCCTGACTGCAGGTGGTCCTGCAAAATCCCAGCTCACAGGGCAAACCTGGAACTCTGTTCCCAGAGGAACCTTGGATTACAGCGGATTATCTGTGCTAGCTTGAAGGGAGATTAAGTGACTGCCTCACTGAAACAGAAGATCTCAGCTGACTCCAGTCAATGTGGTAAGTATGCCCCTAAAATAGAGGTGTACAGTGGGTAAATAGGGACAGTAATAAAGCTCCCTCCAACTAACTGTAAGACCTTGGTAAGTCTGACAAGAGTGAGGGTGACCCTTTCCTACACACAGAAAACATCAGGCAGAGTGGGAGTATGCTGAGAAGGACTCCCACAATGTGAAGAAAATGAAAAGGGCTTATGAGACACACAAGCACACAACAGGGATATAGTAGGGCCTCAGCTGACATAAACACTATAGGCAGGGAGATTTGATGACCTGGAATAACCTGAAGATAAAGTACCAGCAGGAAATAAATTTGACCTACATCAATACTACTAGGCTTGTCAGCCCAGGAAGAGTATAAGACATACCCGACAGGTCCTGCAGCAGGAAGTCAGGTGACTGGCCCACCTATTCATTGTGAGACCCAGCAATTGGACAAACATTAACCTTACAGTAGGACACCAAGATTACACTACCAACAGTTGACACTAGTGGGTCTGAAGGACCAAACACTAACTCGAAAGGGGAAAATGGCAAAACAAAAAAGCAAAATGCAATCTCAGACATCTAGTCCACCAGGAGCAAGTACAGGAGACATAGAAATAGAGGACTCCAAAGGTAACAAAACATAAATCTCTGAAAAGATAGTGAATAAAATAAAAAAAAGAATTCCGTGAGGCCATAGAGGAAAACAAATTAGAAGTATTCTCTCATGTAAAGATAGAAATAACCACCTTAGTAAAGGAGTTGCTGAGCACAGCTAAAGAAGAAATAGAGAAAAAAGTACAGAAAAATGGGAAACTGATTGAAACCTTGAATGAACAATATAGAAAACAAGCAGAATTCATGAAGCAAACTGAAAGAGACATCCAAGAAACAAAAAATTCTATTCAAAGCATGCACAACCATTTAAATGAAGCTGAGGATAGGATTTCGGACCTTGAGGACAGGATTAAAATTAGTGATCATGAAAGGATAGAACTTTTAAAAATAACAAAGCAGCATGAAATGACAATCCAGAAGCTTCAAGATGATGCCAAGAGCAACAATATAAGATTAATAGGCATTAGTGAAGACACTGGAGTCAATACAAATGAGATATGTAAAATATTCACAGACATAATAGGAGAAAATTTCCCAAACAT
>PVJX010028705.1:0-23620 GCA_004027295.1 Dolichotis patagonum | reverse complement strand
ATTTTCAGGAGAATAAAGAAATGACTATATATATTATTTGCTCTTTGATTAAAATTTTCTAAGTTACAATATTTACATGAACATTTCTTTTTAAATTAGGAATCTAATAGAGCAGGATGTGTCTTTAAAAGCATCAAGTAAAATTTCTGGGCTTTTTTTTTTTTTACTAGCAAGACCACTCTAAATCACCAAGTCTTTGTTAGTTCTGCATGAGTTTAGATTGCATGGATTCTGTTTAAATAGAATTATACAAGTGGAATTAACACACTGCCTCATTTACAAGGGCTCCCCAAGTCTCAGACTTAAACTTATTTCTTTGCCATTCTCACAGCTAAGTGTATCTTGGCTCTCAGAGATGTAAATACAAACAGAAAGTGCTCTAGGATCCCTTTTCCTCCTCATTATTTACAAAAGCTTTGTTTCCATTTTTTCTGTTTTTCTCATATAATTTTTTTCTTCCTTCCTTGCCCTTCACTCCCACTGACCCCAACTTTCCCTGCCCATTTGAGCATTGTCTTCCTATTTGATAATATCTAGCATGCATTTTGCTTTTTATTTATACTTTTTGGTTTTTTTATACCAGAGAGCATTTTTCATTTGAGGTTCAATGAGTTTCATGAATCTTTGAGTTGATAGCTGTTAGAACTTTAGAAAATTCTCACAATTTTTAAACATTTTCCTTCCTTTATTCTCTCACCTCTTCTTCTTGGATTCAATTTACATGGATATTAGAACTTTTGATTGTATTACATATAAAATAGAGGAAACATTATTTCATGTATTTATTTATTTATTAGTTCTACAATTCACATGGTTATCATACCATTTGATCTAAAAATTCTTTATTCCATATCAGTCATACTAGATTTACTTATTGATTTTTCTTCCATTCTGTTGTTGTCTTTTAATCTTGTTGATGATTTTTCCTTTGTTGTTCAGTAACTTACCATAACCATGTTTGTCTATGTTTACCTCTATTTTGGAGTCCTACTTAAAAAAAACATCTTTGCCTCAGTATTTTAAAGTGGTTTCCCTATATATTCTTGCTTAAAGTTTCAGATTTAAGTATAGTTTTGTTTTATTCCAGGTTTAAGTGTTAGGCCTTTGAAATATTCTATGTTTATTTTTGTGCATAGGAAGAAACGTTAATCTAATTTTATAACTTCATACACTTAACTTTGTCAGAAGAGTCTATCTTGATTTTATATTTCCTTTTTTATTTTAAATAGAAAAAAGCAGAAAAATCAATAAGGAAACAAAAACAACAAAAGCAAAATGATGACAAAAAACCCTATGGCAATATAGATCTAAAAAACAAGGTGATAGGAATTTAATAATGGTTGTTGTATCACATATTATTATCTTCAAAATAATTGCTAAGATATAGGCATTCAAGACTGGTAAAACAATAAAATTTCCTGTGAGCAATTTATATTTTACTATATTTTATTATATCTTTGGATTTTATTTATTCTTTCAAATTTTTATACAAGTGAGACAATTCAGTGTTTGCACATGCAAGTATGATTTATTTCACTTATGTGTTTTCTAGTTACATCCATTTACTTATAAAAGACTCAAGTTTATTATTCTTCATGGTTGAGTAGTATCCCATTATAGAAAAGCACCACATCTTTTTATTCACTCTGCAGTTGATGGGCCTTTGGGTTGTTACCAAGATTTAGCTATTACAAATTTTGCTCCTATAAACATGGGTGCACATATATTGCTGTGATATGATGTTTTCATTTCTTCTGGGAAAATATTCAGAAGGGGAATAACTGAATCAAATGGAACCTCTAATCCTAGCTTTTTGAATAAACTCCACAATGATTTTCACAGTGGTTGTACTAGCCAACACTCCCACCAACAGTGGAGAAGAGTTCCTTTTACACCACAACCCCTCTAGCACTTGTTATTGGTCAATTTCTTGATGTGAGTTATTCTTTCTGGAGTGAAATGACATCTCAGTGTAGTTTTAATTTGCATTTCTTGAATGATCAGTGATGTTGAACATTTTTTTCATATATTTATTTGCCATTTGTATTTCTTCATCTGAGAATTGTGTATTCATTTCAGATGCCCATTTTTGGAATGAGTCTTTAAATTTGGAGGGTATGATTTTTTTCAGTTCTTTGTACACTCTAGATAAAAAGTCATTTGTCTGAGAGACAGTTGGCAAAAATCTTTTCCCAATGTGAGATTCTTTTCACTCTGTTGGTGATTTCTTTCAATGTGCAAAAACTCTTTAATAAGATGAGATTTCAGTTGTTGATTCCTTGAAGTAAATCCTGTGTAGTTTTTTTTTTGTTTATGAACTCTTTGTCTATCTTTATGTCCTCAAGATTTCAAATTACTTTTTCTTCCAGTAGGTTTAGTGTTTTTTCCTTAATATTTAGAAATTTGATCAATTTTGACTTTAATGCACCATGACTGGCATGGATTTAGTTAAAGTCTTTGGCATGCAAAAGCCAGTTTTTCCAGTATCACTTACTAGAGGGGCTGCCTTTCTATCAGTTAACATGTTTTGCCTCTTTGTCAAAAATAAGATGGCCAAGTGTGCCTGTAGTTGTGTCTGTATCTTCTGTTCTGTTCCATTGATCATCAGGTCTTTTTGTTTTGTTTTGTTTTTGCCAGTATCATGCTGATTTTATTATAACATATTTATTATATTATATTATATTATATTATATTATATTATATTATATTATTATATATGCTATTGCTATATGCTATATATATTATATTATATATATGCTATATATATTATATATATATATGCTATATATATTATATTATATATGCTATATTATCACATTATATTATATACAATTATTTGAACTATAATTTCAATTCTGGTATTGTGATGCCTCCTTCCTTGCTTTTGTTGTCCAGGATTGCCTTAGCTATTCTAGTCTCTTACGGTTCCGTATGAATTTTACAAAGGTTTTCTCTAGATATGGGAGGTATGATAGTGGTATTTTGATTAGAATTGTATTAAATCTGCATAATGATATTGGAAATGTGGCCATTTTCACAATGTTCATTCTTCCTATCCATGATCAAGGGTTATCTTTCCATTTTCTGAGATTTTCTTTGATTACATTTTTCAGAGTACTATAATTTTCAGTGTATATATCATTTATATCCTTTGTTAGATTGATTCCAAAGTATTTCATTTGTTTATATTATCCTGAAGAGTGGAATTTCCCTAATTTCTCCCTCAGTGAGTTTTTTGTTTGTGTACTGGAATGCTATTGACTTTTGAGTATTAACTTTGTACCAAGTTATGCTGTTGTATTTTCTTAGTAGGTCCAGAAGCCTTTTAGTGGAGTTTTGGGGGTCCTCTATATAGAGTATCGTGTCTTCTGCAAATAATTATAATTTAACTTCTTCCTTTCCTATCTTTGTTTCTTTTATTTCTCTAACTTGTCTAATTGCTATGGCCAATTTTTCCAGAACTATGCTGAATAGGAGTGATGATAGTGGGCAACTTGCCTTGTTACTGATTTTAGGGTGAAAGCTTTCATTTTTTAACCATTTAGTTTGATGCTGGCTATTGATTTGTCATAGATGGCTTTAATCAAATTGAGCTAAACACTATATATTTTTATTTTCTCTAGGGTTTTTACCATAAATGAGTGTTGAACTTTATCAAAGGTTTTTTTTTTTGCATGTATTGAGATTATTGTGTGATTTTTGTCTTTGGCTCTATTGATGTGGTGTGTTACATTTAGTGATTTGTGTATGTAAGTCATTTCTGCATTCCTGTTACAAATCTCACATGGTCATGGTATATAATCTTCTTGATTTTTTTGCTGCATACTGTTTGCTAGTATTTTATTGAGGATTTTTGCATCTACATTAATTTAAGATACTGGCCAGCAATTTTCTTTTTGGTTGGGTCTTTCTCTGGTTTTGGTATCAGAGTAATACTTGCCTCCCAGAATGAATTAGGGAGCATTGACTCCATTTCAATTTCATTAAAGAGAAAATGGGTATCAAATAATCCTTAAATTTCCTATAGTATTTGACTGTGATTCCATCAGAATCTGGGATTTTTTCTTGTTGTTGGTGGTGGTGGTAAGTTTTTAATTATATTTTCAATTTTATTAACTGACACTAGTTTATTCAGAAGTTTTATATCCTATTGAATCAGCTTTGGTAATTCATATGTTTCTAGGAATCCATCCATCTCTTCTGTGTTATTGATCCTATGAGAATAAAGGTTTTCAAAGTACTTATTGATGATCTTCTTTCTGTATTTCCACAGGATCTGTAGTGATTTCACTTTTTCATTTCTTTTTTTATTTAGAGAAAAAAGTAATACAGAAAAAGGGTAGAAATAATACAGAATTGAAAAAAATAGTAAAAACATTAAGAAATTACTAGTTGATAAATTACATATCATCATCTTAGAAATAATTATTGAAGTTACAAATTAAAGCAAAGAAATTGGGCAATCAAACAATGACAGTGCAAACCATTCTTTACAATGATCCAATAAAAACAGTAATATGATTATCTATCTTACATTCTTAAACATACATACAGTTATATCCTTTAGAACACTCTCCTTCCCTTTCATTTTTATAATATCTATTGTACACTTTGGTTCTTATTACTTCTTTAGTTTCTGTTACTTTTTACACAAGAGAGACAACATGATATTTATAAATATGAGTTTTATTTAATTCGCTAGGAGGATAGTCTCAAGTTGTTCCCATTTATCTATAAAAGGCTCAAGATCATCCTTTTTATAGCTGAGTAATATTTCATTGTATTAAAAAAACACACCTTTTTCATTCACCCTGTAGTTGATGAGCATTTTGGTTGTTTCCAAGATTTAGCAATTACAAATTGTGCTGCTATAAACATTGAAACACATATATCACTGTGATATGACCTTTTAAGTTTTTCTGGGAAGATACCCATGAGGGGAATAGCTGGATTGAACGGAACTTGCAATCTTAGTTTTTTGAGGAATTTCCATACTGATTTCTATAGTGGCTGCACCAGACTACACTCCCACTAACAGTGGAGAAGTGTTCCCTTTTCCCCCACAGCCTTACCAACATTTGTAATCAGTTGATTTCTTGATGGCAGCCATTCTTTCCAGATAGAGATGAAATCTCAATGCTGTTTTAATTTGCATTTCTCAAATGTCCAGTGATGGTGAACATTTCTTCATGTATTTATTTGCCATTTATATATCTTCATCTGAGAAATGTGTGTTCATCTCTGATGCCCATTTTTGTAAAAGGTCTTTGAGTTTGGGGGCTTGATGTTTTACAATTCTTTAATGTTTAGGATATAAGTCCTTTTTCTGAGGGGTTGTTGGCTAAACTTATTTCCCATTCTTTGGCTTTTCTTTTCACTTTCTTGGTGATTTCTTTTAAAGTGCAAAAACTGTTTAATAATATGTGATCCCAGTTATTGATTCTTTGAAGTATTTCCCATGCAGCTTGCATTTTGTTCATGAATTCTCTGCCTACTCCTATGTCTCCAAGACTTATAGCTACCTTGTCTTCCAGTAGATTTAGTGCTTCTGTTTTCAAATTTAGGTCTTTGATCCATTTAGACTTTAGTTTTGTGCATGGTGAAAGGCATGGGTCTGGTTCAGTCTTTGACATGTGGAAAGCCTATTTTTCCAACACCATTTATTAGAGAGGCTTTCCTTGTTCCAGTGACAATGTTTAGCTCCTCTGTCAAGCATAAGGTGACTGAGTGTCTTTGTAGTTGTGTTTGCATCTTATAATCTGTTATATTCATCCTCAGATCTATTTATTTGCCAGAACCATACAGATTTTTATCATTGTAGCCCTGTAGTATAGTTTCAACTAAGGAATTGACATGCCTCCTGCCTTGCTTTTGTTGCCCAGAATAGATCTGCAAGGTTTTCTCTAGATCTGTAAGATATGTTAATGTTATGTTGATTAGGATTGCATTAAATCTGTGTAACAGTTTAGGGTGTATAGCCATTTTCACAATGTTGGTTCTTCCTAGCCAAGAGCAAGGAATACCCTTCCATTTTCTAATACCCTCTTCAATCTCCTTTTTTAGAATATTATAATTTTCAGCATATAAGTCTTTTACATTCTTGGTTAGGTTGATTTCCTATGTATTTCATTTTTTTAGATGCTACTGAGAAAGGTGATGTTTGCATAATTTCTCTCTTATTGAGACTTTGTGTACAGGAATGCTATTGATTTTTGAGTGTTGACTTTGTATCCAGCTACACTACTGAATTTGTTTATTACCTCTAGTAGTCTTTCAGTGGAGTTTTTAGGTTTTCTATATAGAGTATCATGCCATCTGCAAATAGTGATAATTTAACTTCTTCCTTTTATTCCTCTTATTTCTCTCTCTTGTCTGATTGCCCTGGCTAGTACTACCAGAACTACATTGAATAAGAGTGGTGATAGTGGACATCCATGTCTTGTTTGTGATTTTAGGGTGATAGCTTTTGGTTTCTGTCCATTTAGGAAAATGTTGGTTGTTGGTTTTTCATAGATGGCCTTTATGAGATGGAGGTAAAAACCATGTATTCCAAGTTTTTATAAAGTTTTTATCATGAACCAGTTTTATCATGAACATTATCAAAAGTTTTTTCTGTATTTGTTGAGATGATCATGTGGTTTTTTTTTGGCTCTGTTGATGTGGTGTATTACATTTATTGATCTGCAAATGTTCTTTTTTTAATTATAATTTTATTTAAAGAGAAAAAAGCAAAACAAAACAGAATAAAGGGTAGCAACAATACAGTATTCCAAGGAAAAAAGGAAAAGAACAACAACAAAAAAACCTAAAAATATTATTGCTTGACAAATTACATACTGACTTCTTGGAAATAGTTGTTCAGTTTACAAAGTTAAAACATGTAAAGTAGACATTCAAACAGTGAGACTGTCAACAGTTCTGCTCCACAATCTGACAAAAACAGAGATATGGTCATCCATCTTACCCATGCAAATATACAAGCAATTATATCAAAAGGGTAAAATTAAACACAATAAAACAGAACAAAGCAGATCACAAGATAGCAATGTAAGAGACATAAATTTCAAAACTAGACAATAGGAGATAATCACTCTCTATCATATTGACTCTTGTTTTGGTCCAAATAGTTGTCCATATTGTTACATACAGGGGATTCAAATGAAAAAACATAGTATGAAATTGATCTGAGCAGGACGAGGAGGGCATTTCAGGTCTTCAAGACCAGATATTAGGGAAGCCAAGAATGGCTGTCATAGTATCTCTCATTCTCCTCAAAATAGCTGTCCATACCTTCATATGTGTTGAACTTTAACAAGACAAAGCAAGCTAAAATCACTTTGAACAAAAAGTGATAGTTTTGCTGGATTTTACATCATGACATTATGGAATCAGCACTGGGTATTGTAGTGTCTCTTTTTCTTCAGAGTAGTTGTTCATTTCAACATGTATTATATAATTGGTTCCCGTAAACTGTTTATAAGCTCTACACATGCATGAGTCTCTAAATGTATATCTATCTTTTCTGTATTAGAGGTAAAAACAAAACAAAGCAAGATAAAACAAAACAATTCCTAGAAAAGCATGAGGCAGAAAAGTCACATAAAACCACAATACTAGGTGATCTACAATGGTTAATGTCTCAGCAGTATATAACAACATTAATAAAGATGAAGCATTGGAGACATTATAAGACTTCAAAAGCAAGTAATAATCAAACCAGAGTGGGTATCTTAGTGCATCTTGTCATTTTCAGTGTAGTTGCCTATACTCTTAGACTTGATGTTATAAATCATAACAGATTTAAATAAAATAAGTCAATACAAAGTAGCAATCTAGCAAACTAGATTCAAATAAGATCAGTCATAATAAGACACTATAAGTTATAAAGGGCTTCAGATTAAGTTGATAGGAAATTAGGGATGATTACCTTAATATGACCTCTTATTTTTGGGATAGGTGACCATGTCCTCAAGTCTAGTAAAAGTAGACAAACTGGAACAGTACATAATCCATCCAAGCAGAATGGTGACAATAATGTAAATTTTAAATCTTGTTACCCAATTAACAATATCTTGTGCCTCCCTTTTTTGAAAAATAGAATAGCAGAAATGAGGCAGAGAAGAATGGCTATAATCTCTAATATAGAGGGCCTCGAAATAGTAACAGAGAGAAACACAGGCAGAGTAGATCAGGAAATAGGGTCCATTGAGAGGCTCTTTATAGGGAGGCAGTGGGACCCAAACAAGCAGTGTACCCCAAGGGAGTGAAAGGGGAGGGATTGTCTAAAAACGGGAGGCACAGGATATTGATCTGCAAATGTTAAATCATCCATGCATTCCTGGAATAAATCCCACTTGGTCATGATGTATAATCTTCTCACCAAGGTCCTACAGCTGGAGAGAGGGGTCACTATTGCTTCTGTTTACTCACTGAAGATCTCTATTTTAGGGTCAATTTCACCACACTGACAGAAGCTTGCTGAGGTCTTCCGTTGGGATGAGGAGTTACTGAGTCTTGCATCAACAAAGCATGGTTAATCCTCTTCACTCCAAGGTCCTGGAAGGAAGAGTGGGAGCCAAAAATGAACAACAATACTAGGTCCAGGAGGTGGAATGGGTCCCTGAGGGTGGGATGGCAGGGCACAGAAACATTGTAGCCCACCCCTATGTACCAGTGGAGGTCTGGAGGAGTCCCATGTATTTGAGTTTTTACTTTCCTCTTTTTGATAAGGTTGGCTAGGGGTTTATCAATTTTATTTATTCTTTCAAAGAATCAATTATCTTATTCATTAATAATTTGTATTGTTTTCTTAGTCTCAGTTGTATTAATTTCTGCTATGATCTTCATAATTTCCTCCCTTCTTTAGGTTTTTGGCTTGAATTGTTCTTCTTTTTTCTAGAAGTTTAAGGTTCAATATTAGGTTTTTTATTTGTTCTTATTCTAGGTTTTAGGTATGAGAATTCACTGCTATAAATTTTCCTTTGATACTGCTTTCATTGTGTCCCACAGGTACTAGTAAGTTACATTTGCATTTCATTTGATTGTGTATATGAATTTCCTCTGTGACTCATTGTTTATTCAGTAGGGTATTATTCAATTTCCACTTATTTATGGAGTTTTTGTAGTTTCTTTGGTCATTAATTCCCAATTTCATTCCACTTAGGTCAGATAATATGAATGGGATAAATTCAATTCCTTTGCATTTACATAAGTTTATTCTATGGGTTAATATATAGTCTGTGTTAGAGAAAATCCCATGAGAAGCTGAGAAAATGTGTATTCTGATATTGTTGGGAGGAGCACTGTACACATCTAATAAGTCCATTTGTTCACAAGTTTGATTCAGTTCTATTAATTCTTTGCTGAATCTTTGTCTAGTTGACCTGTCCCTTTTTTGTAAATAGAGTGTTAAGGCGTTCTTTTATAATTGTATTATTGCTTATTTGATTTTTCCTATTAATATTTGTCTTACATAGTTGTGTGCTCACATTTTATATATATAATATATATATGATTGTTATCTCATATATAATGTTATATATATGAGATTTTTATAATATATACATATATGATTGTTATCTCTTCCACTTTAAGTTTCTCATAACAAATATATAGTGAACTTCTTTATCTCTTTTTTAGATTATTTTTGGTTTGAAGTTCACATTTGCTCAAACAGAACTTGGATTCCTGCTTTTTTCTGAGTTCCTATTGCATGGAGTATTGTTTTCTATCCTTTTATTTTCATTCTATAAATTTTCTTTTGAGTTAAATGTGTTTCTTGTATACAGCATATTGTTCAATTTTGTTTCTTTATCCATTCTGTCAGTCTGTGTCTTATGACTGGTGAATTGAAGTCATTTACATTAATGGTTATAAGTGATATGTGTTGGCTTATCTTTGTCATGCTATCTTTCTGCTGCTGATTCCCTAGTTTTCACCTCTATTCAAATGTTTGCCTTTCTTTTTTATTTTAAAGAGAATAAAACAAAAGAGTACAGAACAAAGCAGATCAGAACAAAACAATATAAGCAACACGGCACTTTACAACAACAAGATATTAACAGTAGCTACCATAATGTCTCTTTCTTTGTAATAGTTGAACATGGCTTCACATGCAATAATATAAAACATAACAAAATAGTATAAAACCATTCAAGAGAATGAAAAACTTACATGGTATTCTGAACCAAATAACAAAATGATCAATGGCTACTATAATATCTCATTTTCCATAAAAAATTTTGTTTATATGATCACATATATTAAAATATCAATAAGACTCAACATAATAGAACCAATAGTAATAGAAAAACAAAAGCATGGTAGGACTTCAAAGCAAGACAGTATTAAATCAACAATGGCTGCCATAATGTTTTGTTTTCCTCAAAATAGCTGTTCTTACCATCACAGACAATAAAATCAAACAAAACAGAATAAAACCATTTCAACTGATGAATGAGAAAACATTAAAAGGCTTCAAAGTAAAGTAATGAGGAATCATGATTATCATAAAATCTTATGTACTCTTACCATTTCTTACACTAGGGAGACTATATGGTATTTATACATGTGAGTTTATTTTGCTTATGAGTATGGTCTCAAGTTGCATCCATTTATTTATAAATATCTCAATGTGATCATTCTTTATAGCTGAGTAGTACTTCATTGTATAAAAGTACCAGAAATTTTTTATCCATTTCTCACTTGATGGGCACTTAGGTTGTTTTCAAGATCTGGCTATTACAAATTGTGCTGCTATAAACACAGGTGCACGTATATCACTGTGGTATGATGTTTTCAGATCTTCTGGGAATATGCCTAGAAGTGGAATAGCTGGGTCAAATGGGCCTTCCAATCCCAGCTTTTTGAGGAATCTCCAGACTGACCTCCACAGTGGTTGCACCAGTCTAAACCCCCACCAACAGTGCAGAAGAGTTCCTTTTTCCCCGACAGCCTCCCCATTGTTTGTTGTTGTTAGTTATTTTTATCCTGGCCATTGTTTCTGGAGTGAGATGGAATCTCAGTGTGGTTTTAATTTGCATTTCTCTAATGACAAATGATGATGAGCATTTTTTCATGTACTTATTTGCCATTTGTATTTCTTCATCTGCTTTCATTGCATCCCATAGATTCTGGTAAGTTGTATTTGTATTTTTGTTTGCTTGTAGACATTGTTTACATTTTTCTTTAATTTCCTCTTTTACCCACTGATTGCTCAAGAGTGTATTGCTCAATTAAATGGGTTTGTGAGGTTTTTGCAGTTTCTTTTATCATTAATTTCTAGTTTCATGGTGCTACGATCTGATGCACACATGGGATAATTTCAATTCTTTTGCATTTACTTAAATATGTTCTGTTGGCTAGAATATGGTCAATTTCAGAGAATGTCCCTTGTACTGCTGAGGAGAATGTATACTCTAATGTTGTTGGATGTAACACTCTGCATACATCTATCAAGTCCATTTGTTCAGAGGTGTGATTCAGTTCTGTTATTGCTTTGCCGATTTTCTCTCTAGTTGATATGTCCCTTTGTAACAATGGTGTGTTAAGGTCTCCAGTTATAATTGTGTTATTGCTTATTTGATTTTTCATTTCTGTTAATACTTGCTTCGTATACCTGAGTGCTCTGGAATTTGGTGCACATATATTTAAGATTGTTAACTCTTCCTCTTGAAGTTTTCCCCTAACTAGTATGTAGTGGCCTCATTTATCTCTTGGATCATTCTTGTTTTGAAGTCCACATTGTCTGCAAACAGAATAGCTACCCCTGCTTTTTTTTTTGTTGTTGTTGTTTCCTGTTTTCCATCCTTTGACTTTCAGTCTATGAGTTTCCTTTTGGGTTAGTTTGGTTTCTTGTATACAGCATATGGTTGGATGTTGTTTCTTGATCCATTCTGCCAGTCTGTTTCTTTTTATTGGTGAATTGAGGCCATTTACATTAATGGTTATAGCTGTTATATATTGGTTTATTGTGGACATGTTAACTTTCTGCTGTTGTATCTTTAAGTTTCCATTCTGTTTGTCTGCCTTTCTCAGTGGTTTTTTCCTATGTGTATCTAGAATGTCTTTCAGTATTCTTTGTAGGTTGATTTGGTGATCATGAAGTTTTTCAGCTGTTCTTTGTCATGGAAGTATCCTATTTCTCCATCCATTTTGAAGGACAGTTTTGCCGGGTACATTATTCTGGGTTGAAAGTCATTTTCCTTTAGGATCTGAAATACTTCATTTCATGCTCTTCTTGACTTCATTGTTTGCATTGAGAAGTCTGCAGTAATTCTGATATGTTTTCCTTTATTGGTAATCTGTCTTTTATCTCTAACAGCTTTTAGTATTCTGTTCTTATGTTGGATTTCTGGGATGGTGATTATTATATGCCTGGATGTAGTTTTATTTTGGTTATGGTTATTTGGAGTTTTATATACTTCACTAATCTGTCAGTTTCCATTCTCATGTTTGGAAGATTTTCAGCAATTACTTCGGTAAATAGTCTCTTGATATCATTTGTACTGTCCTCTTCTTTTTCATTTATCCCTATTAATCTTATGTTGTTTTACTTTGCATCATCTTGCAGCTGTTGAACTGTCATCTCCTGATTCCTTGTTATTTTTAAAAGATCTTTCCTTTCCTGTTCACTAGCTGCAATCTTATCTTCAAGGTCTGAAATTCTATCTTCACTTTTGTTGTGGTGGTTTTGGCAACTTTCAATAGAATTTTTGATTTCCTGTGTATCTCTTTGAATCTGCTTCATGCATTCTGTTTGTGTCTTACAGTGTTCATTCAGGGATTCTATCTGTCTGCTTTGTTCCTCTAATTTTTAAACTATGTCTTCATTAGGTATGTTCACTATTTCTTTCACTATTTTTATCATTTCTTCTTTTACCTGGGAAATTATTTCTGATTTGAATTTCTCTATAACTTCCTGGAGTTGCTTCTTTATTTCAGTTAATATCATTTAAGTCATTTCAGGTGTATGGCTTATACTTTCTTCTATGTACAGGGCTCCTAGGCTTTCTTGGGATGGGCTGGAGGTTTGAGATTGCCTTTTGGGCTTTCATTTTGTCATTTTCCTATATCTTTTTTTCAAGTAGTGTTTCAAATCTTCCCCTGGATGTGTTGGAAATCATCGCCTGCACCCTCAGCTCTTGGAAATGAATGAAGGCCTCTGAGCTTGGCCCAGTCAGGTCTGCAGGACCTCCTGAACCCAGTCCAGTGTCCTAGGCAGCTGGGCATGAACTCAACCACTGGAAGTGATGGTCTCAAACCATCCTGAAGACTGTTCCAGTGGGCTGAAAGTCCCCATGCATGGTCCCGGCCTCTTGGACTGAAAGATGGCCTCTGGGCATGTTGCACTGAGGCCCTTGAAATCTCTGAAGCACAGTCCAGTGTCCTAGTGAGCCTGGCAGGAACTCAACCTCTGGAGCGCTGGTCTCAAACTCTCCCCAGGCCAGCACCAGTGGGCCGAAAGTCCCCCTGCACAGTTCCAGCCTCCTAGACTGAAAGAAGGCCACTGGGCATGGTGCACTAAGGCCCACAAAACCTCCAGAGCACAGTCCAGTGCCCTAGGGAGCCTGTTGGGAACTCAACTGCTGGGAGTGCTGGTCTCAAACTCTCCCTGGGCCAGCTCCAGTGGGCTGAAAGTCCCCCTGTGCAGCCCCGGACTCCTGGACTGAAAGAAGGCCGTTGGGCCTGTTTGCCCTTCTTGTTGGTTTCTTTCTGTTGTTCTTGGAACTATGGTCATTTTATCTCTTTCTAGAATGTCTTTCAGTATGCTTTGTAAGGTTAGTTGGGTGGTCATGAAGTTCTTCAGTTGTTCTTTGTCATGGAAGTACCTTATTTGCTCATTATTTTTTGAAAGATAGTTTCACAGGGAACATCAATCTGGGTTGGAAGTTGCTTTCTTTCAGGGCTTGAAATATTTCATCCCATGCTCTTCTTGAATTGATGGTTTATGTTAAGAAGTTTAACATGATTCTGATGGGCTTTCCTTTATAGACAATCTGTTTCTTATCTCTAGCAGCTTTTAATATCTGTTCTTGTACTAAATTTCTGGGTTCTTAATTACTATATATCAAGGTGTAGATTTATTTTGGTTATGAGTTATTGGGGTTCTATATGACTCATTTATATTTATGCTTGGTTTTTCCCCCCATATTTGGGGAAATTTCTGCTGTTATTTCTTCAAGTAGTCTTTTCATGTCATTTGTGTTGTCTCCTTTTTTGTTGACACCTATCAACCTTATAGTGTTTCTCCTTGCATCATCGTGAAACTGTTGAATTGTTATATCCTAGTTCTTTGTTTTTTAAGAGATCCTTCAAGATCACTAGCTATAATCTTGTCTTCAGGTCTGAGATTCTGTCTCCAATTTCATGTATGCAGTTTTGCCAGCTTTCAATGGTATTTTCATTTCCTGGATATCTCCTTGAATCTGTTTCATGTATTGTGTTTCCTGTATTTTTCATTGAAAGTTTCTATTTTCATCATGTATATTGTTTCTGTTTTTAACCTGAGAGATTGTTTCCAATCTGATTTCCCTTGCTTCTTCCTGGAGTTGTTTCTTTACTTTCATTGGTATGATTTCAGAAGTTGCAGGTATGTAATTTCTACTTTCATCCATGTCTATTTCTCCTATGCTAGATCTGGATGAGTTGGAAGTTTGAGATTGCATTTTGTTCTTTGGTTTCAGCATTTTTCTGTGTTCTTCCAATTCAGTCAGATGCCAAGTGCTAGTTGCTTCCTACACTGGTAGGAAGCCTGGCTCCGGGTACACTGGTAGCCTGTTTGATCATGGGCCACACTGAAGGTTGCTGATGGATATGGGTCTGTGGATGTGGATACCTAGCCCCCAAGGGCCTCAGACATGGTTCCTACATGTGGGTGCAGCTTTCCTGTCCCCAGGAGCCTCATGTACAGTTCCTGAGTGTGGGCACATCACTACACAACTTTCCAGTCTCTGTGGGCCTCACTACAGATTTCCAGTTGACAATAGGTCTCTGGCTATAGTCTCCCAGTCTCCATGAATCTCAGAGATAGTTTCTGGATGTGGGAAGGTCACTAGGTTCAGCATTACAGTCCACAATCCTCACTAAGGATTTCCAGATGACTGAAGGTCACTGGGTGCAACTTCTTAGTCCCTAGGAGCCTCACCTACAGTTCCTGGGTATTATGGGAAAGTCACTGCACATGGCTTCCAAGTCCCTGCAAGCCTCACTGTGGGTTCCCAGATGACCATGGGTAGCTGGGGACAGACTCCCGGTGCTCACAAGCCTCAGGGATGGTTTCCAGATGACTATAGGTCTCTGGGTGGAGCTTTCCAATCCCCAGAAGCCTCACCTACAGTTCCTGAGTGTGTATGGACCACTGGACACAGCTTCTTAGTCTCTGCAGGCCTCACTGCAGGTTCCCAGATGACTATGACTTGTTTGGTGTAGAATCATGATCCTTACAGGTTTATTTTATATTTTCAAGTCAGGTATAGTTTTTTTCAGAATTGGTTTAGCTCTATTCTAGGTGTTTTGTGATTTAATGTGAATTGTAAGATTATTTTTTCCTGTTACTGTGAAGAAAGTAATTGGAGTTGTGATTTGGAACTCTTAAATGTATAAGATTACTTTGGATGGTGTGGTTATTTTATCAATGTTATTTCTTCTAGTCCATGAATGTGCCATACCTTTCCAATATTTGTGTCTTTAAAATAATTTCATTAGCATTTTATAGACTCATTTTACAGATCTTTCACTTCTTTGGTAAGATTTATTTCTAAATATATTATTTGGTTGTAGACATTGCAAATTTCCAACAAATTTATTAATTGTGTATAACAATGCTACTTTTTTCTTGGATGTTGATTTTTCATATTATATAATTTTAGTGAATCTGTTATAAGGTATAACAAATTTTGATAGATCATTTATGTTTTTCAGTAAATAAAGTCATGTGATCCACATACATAGATAACTTAAATTTATCTTTTAACATTTAAATATATTTTTCACTTGTGTCATTTCCCCTGCTAAGAATTTCAATACTATATTAAACAAGAGGAGTGAAAAATGTGCATTCTTTTTCTTTTTTGCAACTGTAGAGGAAGTGCTGTTTTCTCCATTCAGTATATTGTTGACCATGAGTTTCATTTACCCTTTCCATTGTTTCATTAACCTTCCGCATCCTTTTTTAGTTTCTATTTCATGACTTTCCACTCTGATAGTTAATATTTGTTTTTTTCTACTAAGTTTTATTTGTTTTCTTCTTTCTTTCTAAGGCCATAAAGTTTTGTGTAAGGTTGTTTATTCAAGGTGTCTCTGTTTTCTTTTATGTATATGTCTGTTGTTGACATCTTCATTTACATTACTGCTTTTGCTGTGCCTCACAAACTTTGTTATATTGTGCTATGCTTTCATTAATTTATATGGTGGACATCTATTTTGATTGTATCTCCTTTTGTCCTTTGAGTTTCTTGGAAATGGATCTTCATACCACTTTGAGGATTTGGTACGTTTTCAGGAATTATTTTATAAAGTATATCTTCTATTTTCCCATAATCTCATTTGTCTCATGCTACTCCCAGACATATATGTGTATTTGCACAATGTGTAAATTCAGTTATTTATGTCCTATAAGTTTTGCATGTTTTAGTCAACTTTTAAAATTTTTTATAATTTTTTAACTTGTTGTGTGGTCCAATTGATTTGTTAAACTTGTCTTAAAGTTCCAAAATTCTTTCTTCTCCTTTTTTTCAGTCTTTTGTTCTCTTTTGTGTTTATTTCATTGATTAAAACTTTTTGTTCCACAATTTTTGGAAGTTTTTTTTTTCTTATGATTTCTATTTGCTGATTTACTTATATATAGTTTTTTTTCATTTATTTGTATTTTTTATCCACATTCTCATGTACTTTACTGAATTTCCTTAGGACCATTATTTTAGCATATTTTCAAGCAATTCATAGATTTCCTTTCTTTTAAGATCTACTTCTGGAGAAGTATTGTTCTTGTAACTGTCATGTTACTATGATCTTATGTTGAAATCTGCATATCTGATATGACATTTATGGTTTCTAGTTTTAAGAAATGGAATCCTGGACCAAAAGAACACTGATGAGTTCTTCCTTAGGTTCACAGGAATGAGCTTGAGCAATATTGAGACATTTCAAAACAGTAGCTGCAGTCTCACATTGTAGGCAACTCTGAAGACTTCAATTAGATCTTGCCAATTAAAGTGTTGGTAGAGGTAGTGGCTCTTGTGTTTAGAGCTATGGAACAGAGAAAAGAGCCCTCCCAAGTCCCTATGAACTCAGAAAATTGAAACAGGTAACGTGGTAGCAGTATCTACTCTCTGGTGGCTGGGATGAGGGGACATAAGGAAGTGTAGCCCATTTGATCACACAAAGGAACTGCAAGCATTGGCTGAGTCCTTGGGACAAAGGCTTGACTAGGAAGTTTTCCATCTCTGACCATGAGACAAAGGCTTGACCAGGTTTTCCATCTCTGAAAATGTGGTGTAGGTAAATTGGGAACTACTATAAAGCCATTTAAACCATTGTTTACCTGGCCATGCTATTAGTATGCAAATATTTTATGCTATGGAATTGAGTAGAGAGAATTAGAAATAAGTATGACTCACCCTAACAAATATTATCAGCCTAATTTTGACTGCCAGAGACTCAGTGAAGAGCCTCAATTTTCTGTGTTAAGGATATAGTGAGAAAATAAAAAAACAGACACAAACATAGTAATACATGTATGGCTGGGTAGTCAGTGTCCCTGGATGGGTCTTCTACCAATCCTTCCAAACAGCTACTATTTGTTAGGTGTATACAGTGATAAACAGGGCTAGCAAAAGATTCCAATTCTGTGAAAGACTCAGACTCCAAATGGCATAGATGATATTCCAGGACAAGATCCTGGAGTATAATCCTGAGATGACTCAAGAGGGTGTGGATGATTTTAGCTAAGAAGAGTCTGGTAAATCTCAAATGAGTGGTATTGATAACTTCATGACTCCACTTTATCATTCCTTATGGAATATGCAAAATTATCCCTCATGCATTTGTGGTCCCCAACATCAATGTTTTGAATATTATAGACAAAATTATCATTAGAAAGATGTAAATGTTTCTGTCTCAATTATTGTTTTGGAATGCAGAATGAGAGCTATGACTCAGATGATTAAAAATCTCCAGAGTTTTATACACAATTTTTAATCCCACCATGGGAATTATACCTTTTTGAACACAAACATTTTAGATTTCTTTAGAGATACTATGATTAACTCTTAATTAACTTCATTATGTTGTCTTTAAGCCTAATGATAAAAGCTAATGATGAAAATGGTCAATTAGTATATTTTTCTTCTTCTATCCCCAAAGTATTTTATAAGTTCTGAGAAAATGAGTATTTGTTATTAAAGAAAAAATATAAAACATGGTAATGAAAAACAAAAAGGTCACTTTCATTCAAGAAAAAATGAAAAAACTAGCTAGTGATTTAATTTTTAAGGAATAAAAACATCTAGCACTGTGCTTTGGTAGTGATAAATAACTTAGATTTTCAGACTAAGTTAGACTGAACTCAAATATTACTCACTTTATTTGTAAGGAATTTAGATACATTTGTTTGAAAATGTCTCATGTGTGCTGATTAAGAAAGAGTTTGTGTGGTAGGGATAGGGTGATTTATAAATATGTAAGATAGTTAGTGAACATTTCTAGGTTTAAAGTGCATAAAAGCTCTACTAAGAGTCAGATGGCACCAAAAAGTGTAGGTTAAAAAGAAATACATGTTGTTTGGAAAATTCATTAGTCATGGACTATTCTTCAGTGTTACATTTTTGTCTAACAAAAGTTTACAATTCAAAAACAAACAGAAATCCTGTAAAATGAATGCAGAGTAAGTATTTTATTTTTTTATATTATGTATTAAGAGGTTGCAAAATAATTAATACTATTCTGATATATGGCGAAATATTAAACCATTTATATTCAGAAATGGACTAGCAAAGAAAATATTTATGTAACTCTTGATTAAAGATTGAGTGTACATATATAAAAGAATGACTGTATTTTTATATTATAACAGCACCAGAAAAAATGTTTGTCAGTGGCTTTTATCAAAATCTTTACTGGTGCATATGCTTTTCAGTTGTGTAAAGAATTACCTTTATTTATTAATGGTACATTATTTCTTACTTTGAAAACCCTACTCATGAAGTTAAAACAATAGAATGAGTGAGTGAAGAAAATTCAAATTTTATATCAAATTCCAAAATTTATTTTCTGTTGAAAAAGTTCAAATTTGGGTCTACCAAAGAACTCCAAATTTAACCACAGATATAACATTAGGAAAATAACAATTTAAAAAAGATTAATCACAAACATTTGTGCTTGAAAAGCTAAGATAATGTAAACATAAGAAAAAAATTTTATTGTTGAATGAAACCAAGATTATTTTCACAACATTAGGATAAACCAAGGTAACTTAAAAACACTTTCCTATAGAAGCACTAAGACTGTAGAAGATGTGTCTCTACATAAAATATTGGACAGTAGTTTTTTTTTTTTTTTTTTGGACAGTACTTTCAACAAGTTGATTCTAGCTTGAACAGTGGTACATGCATGATTGTCACATTTGGCAGCCTGTACCATTGATGATAAAATGGATATAATCACATTTACCAGTATTTTTACTAAAAAACAATTAATAAAAACTCAACCTAACAAAATGTACAGGATCTTATAACAAGGAATAACTGAACCAGTATTTCAAAGATTAAAATATCTGAATGCAGAATCACAAAAATGAGTATTCAAAAGAGGAATGAAGAAAACTGAAATCATGCTTGGGGTTTCACTGCTGGGTAACATGATAGGAAAAAACATGCGCACTTCATCTGAGGTACTTGATTGTACATATCATTAGAAATTACTCAAAGAATACTTTTTAACCATAAATTTTTCCCCCAGATTACAAAAATTAGAAGAAATGAGAAACCATACAATGATGACCACATTCATTCTTCTAGGACTCACAGAGGATCCAGACTGGCAAATTGTAATTTTTCTTTTTCTATTAATAACATATTTATTGAGTGTCACTGGGAATCTTATCATTATCCTTCTCACATTGCTGGATCACAGCCTCAAAACACCCATGTATTTCTTCCTTCGGAATTTTTCCTTCTTAGAACTCTCGCTGACAACTACCTGTGTCCCTAGATACCTGGTCAGTATAGTCACTAAAGACAAAACTATCTCCTATGATGCTTGTTTGGCACAATTATTCTTTTCCCTTTTCTTTGGTATATCAGAGTTTTTCTTGTTAGCTGCCATGTCCTATGACCGCTTTGTGGCCATCTGCAAGCCCCTTCACTATAGGAACATTATGAGCCACAAAGTATGCTATGAGCTGGTGTTTGCCTGTTGTTTTATTGCTGTGTTAAGCATAATTCCTGGGGCTGTTGTGAGTCAGACTTTGGAATTTTGTGGTACAAATATTGATCACTTTTTCTGTGACTACTCTCCTCTTTTGAAAATCTCCTCTACAGACACAAGGATCATGGAATATGCAAATTTTATTTTAGCAATTTGCACACTTCTGATTACTTTGACACTGGTAACATCATCTTACGCAAACATCATAAGAACAATTCTGAAGATCCCTTCTACCCAGCAGCGGAAAAAGGCTTTTTCTACCTGTTCCTCACACATGATTGTTGTTTCCATCTCTTATGGCAGCTGTATTTTTATATATATTAAACCTTCTGCTGAGGAAAGGGTGTCTTTAAACAAGGGTATTGCAGTACTCATAACTTCAGTTACACCTGTTTTGAATCCTTTTATATATACCCTAAGAAATAAGCAAGTGAAACAAGCAGCAAAAGACTTAATTAAAAAATGTGTCTTTAATACTTTGAAACGATAGCTTTGGCTTTTATAATAGTATACTACTAAAAATTGAAAATTATGGCTATATCAGCTACCTTTCAACATCTTCCCTTATTTTTATATTGTGATAGTAAGAACTCATTCATAAATATCCATTGAGTCTCCTAGATTTTTAGCCATTAATTGTATTACCTGCATCCCTGTGTGTCTCTTACACATTCTACAATCATTCATTCTCTCAGTGTAACTCTCTGATATTTTTTATCTTGAAAATGTTTCATCATAAATGCATTTTAGAAATCATATATATGTATATATTTTTTTCTAGAACACAGATCATTTATTAAGCTTCTAGAACACAGATCATTTATTAGTATCTATAGTTTCCAGAACACAAATCATTTATTAAGCTTCAATTTATAAAATTCAAGAAGTGATATTTTTCTTCCATCACATAATATTAACCTTTCACAAATATGGATTATGTTTCTAGAACCAAACTTTCTCCATTCTTTTCTCTTTTTCTTATTTTTGAGTTTGTTGGGCAATAGCTGTTCTCCATATATTTTTTCTTTTCTCCACTTTTCTTACATATTCCATGACTAATGGTACTTTACTATGAATATTCAGGATGAAAGGTAAAATGCATGCATACATACATGCTTTTTCATTAAAATTTCCTCATAATTTCTATAGACAATTTCCCTTCTTAAGCTGAGACTCTAATAAAATAAGTTACATCGTTAAAACAGTAATATACAATTTTAGAGATTTATTTTTTCTGATTACAATGGCCACTATAAATGCTCAAGTATAAATTACTTCTGCATAATTTCACATAGGAAATCTTCTGTTTATATACCAGTACTATGTAAATGGAAATAATGTACTGCCTCATTCATAAAATCATCATAAAGTAATTAGCTTTTATTCACTAATGGTGAATTTAAACAATCAATACAAGAAGTAAAGGATTTAGCAATAAAATATACTTTTAATACTTTGAAATAATAAATTTGTCTTTTATAATAGCAAGCTAGTAAAATTTATTAACTATAATAGCTTATCTTAGCTATGCTTTTAAAATTTTTCTTTTTTTATACTATAACAATGACTGAACTCATTCACAAATGATTCATTCAGTCTCCTCCTGGAAATTTAGCTTTTGAAACATAATTTCTGCATCCATGGTTGTCTCTGGTCCACTCTATAATCGCTTATTCTCTCAGTTTAATTTTCTAATCTTTTTCATCCTGACAATATTTCATTATGAATTTATTTTAGAAATTTCACATATATATCTGTGCTTTGCTAGTCTGGATGTATCTAGAACATAGATCACTTATGAAGTTTATAAATATTAATTTATTTCACTTGATAAAGCTCTAGGAATTTTTTTCTGTCACATATTAATCTTTCACAAAAAGTTTGTTTCTCATAAGCTACCTTCTTTCTTTCCTTCATTGCTTTTTCTATTTTTTTAGTGTGATGAGTGATAGTTGATTTTATTCTATTTTCTTGTCTTTTCTCCAATTTTTGTACACATTCAATCATTAATGATATATTATTATGGATTTTTAATAAAGAATATACAATATATCCATACATACTTTTTGCTCTTTAGCTACAGTTTCCTGTCACAATTTCTGCAGATAATTCACCTTCTTTTTTTAAACTGAGAGTCTAACAAAATAAAATGAAAAGAAAAAAAACATGAGTTAAATTCTAGCACTTATTTTTATAACCAGGGACACTGTAAATACCCAAATCTTCATTAATTCTGCATGACATTACATAGTAACACTGTCTAAATGTTGCTTTATAGTAATGGAAATGATGTACTACCTCATTCATAAAAACATACCAAGGATATTAGTTCTTTTCACTGATGGTGAATTTAAACAATCAATAGTTTAAGAATTATTCCTGTTTTTATAGTGAAATCTATAAAATGCAGATGTGTATACTTTCTTTGGCAATGAAGGACTAAACTAAAATCTGAAGCAGCAAAATGACATTTTCATGCTTTTATTTTACATACACATATATGCTATGAAAACCTACAATTTTATAGAGTCTCTTACCTCCACTTAAGAGGTAAGAAAAGAATTGTCCTATCTCTATTTCTTGATACAATATGAAAACAGAAGCACATGTCATTTTACTAAATGTAAATATATGTAGCACAAAATCAGATTATATTTATTAGTTCCAGTTTAGTCTTAAAGAAAACCAAAACATATCAGTCCTGATTTAAGATTCACTCCAAAAATATGACATAACTTTGTGTCACCATAAAACTGGTTTAAGGAGATAGATTTTGATTGAGTGGGAAGGAAATCAAAAGATAGGGGAAGGATGAGAAAGGTGAAGGAAAAGGAATAAAAGAGTTATGATATATTATGTACATGAACCAACTTGCCACAAAGTATGTGAACATTATATAATGCAAGCATATATTAACAAAAATTAAAACTGAAAAAAATACTAAATTATGTGTCATTCTTTATATTTATTTAATAAATATTTATTAGTCATTTTTGAAGCTGGAAATATAAGGTAGTATATGCCTATAGAAAAATAATAATTTATAATTTACCCAAAATTTATAACATATTATACCCTTAGTATTTTTAGGCTAAACACTTATTTATATGACTGAAATATCTTTTTCAACTTTAGCATTTTAATTATTTTAAATGTATTTTAAGTTACATATTATAAGATGCACTTCCTAATAAGC
>PVJX010028704.1:0-23623 GCA_004027295.1 Dolichotis patagonum | reverse complement strand
TGATTTTAGGGCTCCAGGAGGGTCAAAACCCTTTAGCTGAGCTCGAGACTCTGAGGGCTAAGACAAAGACTTCTCTGGACTGCCCACTTTTATTAGGTCCACCAACAAGGGGCGGTGAAACTGAGGAAAGTGCAGGCAATGAGCAGGACCTTGGAAGTCACTTCAAGGATGTCTCCAAGTAATAAATCAAGTCAATTCAGTAGATCTGTCTTATCATGGAGACATGGCAGAAGTGAGACCATAGGAGTAATTTCTGCAGCTGCAGTCCCTATTTACTTAATTGATGTTTGAACCAAGTGTCCACAGTTGTGGCCTTATGTTGCCCTGTGAGGTATCTCTGGCCTTACAGGCCACTACAGGCCTCAGCCAGGACCATTGATTCATAGAGGTTCACTTACTATGAATCAGCTCCTGTCACCAGGCAAGGGGCGTAGGCCTAGGACAGACTCACAGATAAACGTAGAAAGCTAATTAGTTAAACTTAAATCCTGCTCAGAGCTGCTGGGTAGTAGTCTCTAACATCTCCTCCTTTTTGTTTTTGTAACAACAGTTGGATCAGGGTAAGGCATGGTTGAATGTTGTCTAGGAGTCGGCCCATCTTGACTCCTCTTTGACAGACTATGAATAGAATAAGGAGAAACACACAGATTACTCCAAGTGTACTCCAACATAAAGCCAAAAGTGTGCTTTCAGATAGTTGATTGGATTTAATTGATCTAAAGCATCAGAAAATTTGTCCCAATCTTGAATTTGTTCATCAAATTTTTGCATTTGTTGGGACATTGACAGCATCTCCTTCTGGAGTACACTGATACCCATAGTAACATTTTGATGGATAGCTCCTTGTATATGATTTTTCATATCCTCCCAAGGATGTAAAGATTTGTTATAATGCAAGGGAGTTATGTAGAAATGAGTGGCCTTGTAATGGCAGGATTTAGGAAGTCAAGTCTAGTTTATGATAAATCTCAGGTGGAGAATCTTCCCAAGTAATGGGTCTATGTAGTGGTGGATTGGAGACATAAGTCCATTACTCCCCTCCTGAGATGGGTGTCATATATACAGATATTGCCAGCAGAGCTATTAAGGCAACCAAAAGATTTTCAGGGCAGAATTCCCCTTTTGGTGACTATATCTCTAGCTTCACAAATCATTGTTTCCACTGGATGTCATTACACTGGATCACTTGTCCTCTCTCCTGGTCTCTCTGGGGAGCTGGAGGTGGATTCTCTGACTGATAGGCAGTTCTCTCTGGGCCCACGTTGGTGGAGCTATCACCTAAGGCTGTCCTCAGCATTGGTTGTGTCTTCCTTCAAGGCTGCATATTTTTCATGGATCTTTCACCTGTTAAGACATAAGCATAACCTTGCTTCCATGTTATTAGCTGTATTGTTCTTTTAAAGTTTAAATTAAGCATGGAAAAGGCAAAACTTGGTCTGCGGGAAAAATAAGAATGTTAAAAAAGCAATCTTTTAAATCAATTATGATGACAGGCCAGTCTCTGGGAACTGCAGCTGGATTTGGCAGTCCTGGCTCCAATGCCCCCATAGGAAGTAAGCAAGCATTTACAGCTCTTAAACCTTGTAACAACTTCCCTTGGCCTGACTTCTTTGGAATAACAAAGATAGGAGTATTCCAAGGGCTCACTGAGCTTTGTAAATGTCCTAGCTGCAAATTGCTCTTTAATTAATTTGTGTAATTGAGTTAGCTTCTCCTTTTTACAAGGCCATTGATCTACCCAAACAGGCTCCTTAGTTTTCCATTGTAAAGGCAGAGCTGTTTTGGAGGGAGAAGCATCAATGGCCCTTGTCAAAAAATCTGCTGATATCCAATACCTTGCCTGTCATTTTTAGGTGTCATGTTAACAGGTTTTTTGATTCCCTGGAAGTTTTTTCTGAGTCTATTGTCTTTCTGATATCCCATTTAATCATCATTTGTTTAATTTTACGGTCTAAATCTATTTGTTCAGTTTCCAAATTGGAACTTGTTTGTTTAGCTTTAAAATCAGGATTGCTAGTCAGCATTAATTTTCACTTTTGTAACAAATCTCTTCCCCACAAGTTAACTGGAATAGGTGCCACATAACATAAAAGGAAACCTTTTTGTTGGTCTGGTCCCTCCTAAGGCAAAGGTGAGGCACTCTGTAGCACATGCTGAGGGGTTCCCAGTCCGATAAGGGATGTAGGAGCCCTTTGCATCAGCCACGAGTCAGGTCCTTATTCTAATGCAATTACAGACACATCCACACGTGTCTACTAGACCTTCAAAGCATTTTCCATTAATCATTATAAAACACATAGGCCTGTTTTTAGTCACTTCCTGTGTAAAATAAACTTTTCTTTTTGTAGTCTTCCTCTGAGGGTCTTGCTCCCTCCTGAGCTGTCTATATTTTAAAAAAGAATGCTTCTCTACAGGTAAAAAAATCAGCTGTGGCACATAGTCTCCCTGTTCAAAAACCCAGAGATCCATAGCACATGCAAGAACTTGTATCTCTTCTCTACAATCACCACCAATCACACTAGGCACAACAGTTATTCCTGTTAAATTTAGACCAGCCTTTCACAGTAGAAGACCAACTGTTCCTTCAGGAGGGGGACCCCAAATTCCTGTGGGAATTGGGGTGGGCTTGTCACCTCTAATGAGAGTGACTCAGCAAGCTGCAGGAAGATCTAATCCTGCACTTTGAAATGTTCCCCTGGTGAGTTAACATCTCGGGGAGCCACCTCTGATGCTGTTCTTGAATATGCTGGTGAGTTTGCACTGGATAAAGTTGACTGACACTTTGACTCACAGGCTGTGCCACCTATATTGTTTTGCTGGCCTGAGGAAAGACCCTCATTTCATTTTTTAGCAGAGGTGTACTATCCTTATGGAATTTAGAATGACAATATTTGGCCCAATGTCTCCCCATTTTGGCATCTTGGACAGAGTCCAGGTACAGAACCTGAGTCCACTTCACCAGAAGCACTTTTCTCTTGCCATGCTGCATCTGCAATGTCTGTCGTGTCAGATCTAACAAGAACTCTGCAATTTTTTCTAGTATATCCTATTTTTCCACAGTTAAAACATTTCACATTATTCCTTTTTGCATTTGCAAGACCAGCCATAACCTGAGCCATCATGGTTGTCTTATAGCACTCAGTTCCAATGTCCTGACATGCTCTAATAAATGTTGTTAAATCATTAATTGACTGTACAGGATTTAAAGCCTGTTTGTAATCCCAATTATCATTTTCATATGCTAATTGTAAAGTTAAAATATTCACAGCTTCTGTGTTTAATACCTGTCTGAGAATGACTTCTTGTAATTTTGCCACAAATTGAGTAAAGGGTTCTGGGGTCCTTGAAGAATATGTAAAAAGGACATCAAGGGAGCCCCATCCTCTGGAATAGTTGTCCATTTTTTTTTAACTAATTCTGCCAATTCTGTATATAGCTCTTCAGGACATCAAATCTGTTCCTCAAGTGGTACATATATCCTTGTCTCAGAAAGTATTTCCTCATTTATTGCTGTATGTGCACTGGGACCCATCCTGTTTTTATGAGCCTGCTCTGAAACAAGAGTTTTTAGCTTTACATCAAAATGAAGGAATTGAGCAGGAGACAGGCATGTTTGTGCCAAATGTTTGATATCATAAGGTATCAATTGATAAGTATCCAAAACATTTTGTAAAAGTCCCACAGTAAATGGACTTTGGACTCCATTGTTAACACACTTTGTTTAAGATTTTTTATCAGTTGTATTTCAAAAGGCATATGAATAAAATACTCATGATCATTAGCATCTCTTTCGATTCCAACTGGGAAGCATGTAGGGAGGGTATTATTCTCTCCCCATGTGGCTGCCTCTTGTACTACCTGTAAGTTTTTGGAAATAGCCCTGAAATATTTTTTGTAAAGGCTCTGGACCCTGCTGAGTGATCCCTCTATGGATTTTGTTTTAGTGGCAGGTGTTTCAGCAGGGAGCTCTCTTCCCTTGGTATTCAAATCAGAGACTATTGACTGTGAGCTGTTTAAGGGACTTGAAACTGAACAGACCAGATTCCAAGTTGTTAACTTCTCAGGGGAAATGATTTGTCTTACCCTGTGTACCTTTTAAAGATTTTTTTCCAACTCTTTCCCAAATATCAATTTCTATAGTGCCTGTTTGAGGAAACCATGGATTATATTTGGTTACCTCTTTTTGCAGTTTTGTTAATTCTTTCTTTGGCACATGAGCCCCCAAGTGTTTTAGCAGGCTTTGGAGCAGTTGTAAATACCTTTGCTCCTTGGCTGAAATCTTTTGCCTCATATTTTACTCTCAGATAAAACAGCTTTTCACAGTGGGAAGACTCCTCTTTTTTCTTCCTTCTCCTCTCTCCAGGCGTCCCTGGTAAAGTTTTCATCCTGTGAAGGCCTCCTCTGTATCCAAACTTTTTCACTCTGGGTGGACTTACTCATTCAGCCTAGAATTCCTAGTCCAAGGATTTTAGGTCCCTGTTCCAGGCACCAGTTATTGGGTCCTGACCTAGATCCCCAATCTCCCAAATGAGTGTATGGTGAAGGCTTAAATAAAATGAGACAAGTGGTATTATTTTAGGGCTCTAGGAGGGTCAAAACCCTATAGCTGAGCTCGAGACTCTGAGGGCTAAGATAAAGACTTCTCTGTACCACCCATTTTTATTAGATCCAACAACAAGGGGTGGGGAAACTGAGGAAAGCACAACCAATGAGGAGGACCTTTGCGAGTAACTTCAAGGATATCTCCAAGTAATGAATCATGTTAATTTAGTAGAACAGTCTTATCATGAAGACATGGTAGAAGCCAGGCCATAGGAGTAATTTGTTTTTTTTTTTAATTTTATTTAAAGAGAACAAAACAAAACAAAACAGAATAAAGGGTAGCAATAATACAGAATTCCAAGGAAAAAAGGAAAAGAACAACAGCAAAAAATCCTAAGAAATTATTACTTGACAAATTACATACTGACTTCTTGGAAATAGTTGTTCAAATTACAAAGTTAAAACATGTAAAGTAGACATTCAAATAGTGAGACTATTAACAGTTCTGCTCCACAATCTGACAAAAACAGCAATATGGTCATCCATCTTACCCACTCAAATATACATACAATTATATCAAAAGGGTAAAATTAAACACAACAAAACAGAACAAAGCAGATCACAAGAAAGCAATGTAAGAGACAAAAATTTCAAAGCTAGACAATCAGAGACATTTACTCTCTATCATATTGACTCTTGTTTTCTTCTAAATAGTTGTCCATATTGTCACATACAGGGAATTCACATGAAACAACATAGTATGGAATTGATCTGAGCAGGATGAGGAGGGCATTTCAGGTCTTCAAGACCAGACATTAGGGAAGCCAAGAATGGTTGTCATACTATCTCTCATTCTCCTCAAAACAGCTGTCCATACCTTCATATGTGTTGAACTTAAACAAGGCAAAGCAAGCTAAAATCACTTTGAACAAAAAGTGATAGCTTTGCTGGACTTCCCATCATGACATTATGGAATCAGCACTGGGTATTGCAGTGTCTCTTTTTCTTCAAAGTAGTTGTTCATTTCAACATGTGTTATATAGTTGGTTCTTATAAACAGTTTATAAGCTCTATACATGCATGAGACTCTAAAAGTAAATCTATCCTTTCTGTATTAGAGGTAAAAACAAAACAAAGCAAGATAAAACAAATGAATTCCTAGAAAAGCATGAAGCAAAAAAGTCACATAAAACCACAATACTAGGTGATCTACAATGGTTACTATGATGTCTCAGCAGTATATAACAGCATTAATAAAAACAAAGCATTGGAGATATTATAAGACTTCAAAAGCAAGTAATAATCAAACCAGAGTGGCTATCTTAATGAATCTTGTCATCTTCAGTGTAGTTGCCTATACTCCTAGACTTGATGCTATCCATCATAACAGATTTAAATAAAATCAGTCAATACAAAGTAGCAGTCTAACAAACCAGATTCAAATAAAATCAGTCATAATAAGACAGTATAAACTATAAAGGGCTTCAGATTAAGTTGATAAGAAATTAGGGATGATTACCATAATATGTTGTCTTATTTTTGGGATAGCTGACCGTGTCCTCAAGTCTAGTGTAAGTAGACAAACTGGAACAGCATGTAATCCATCCAAGCAGAGTGATGATAATAATGTAAATTTTAAATCTTGTTACCCCATTAACAATATCCTCTGCCTCCCTTTTTTAGACAATTCCTCCCCTTTCACTCCCATGGGGTGCACTGCTTGTTTTGGGTCCCACTGCCTCCCTATATAGAGCATCTCAATGGACCCTATCTCCTGATCTACTCTGCTTGTGTTTCTCTCTCTGCTACTATTTCAAGGCCATCTATACTAGAGATTACAGCCAATCTTCTCTGCCTTATTTCTGCTATTCTGTTTTTCTGCCATTGGTTGTCTATATTTCTGTTCCACTCCACTATCTGCCCTATTCACTGAGGCCTCTCTGCCACTGTTCCTGAAATGCTCGTATTCATGTTCTCTCTCCCTAGAATATCCTTCAGTATTTTTTTGTAGGGTTGCACTGGTGATCACCAATTCTCCTAATTCCTCTTTGTCATGGAAGCATCTTGTTTCTCCATTAATTTCTAGAGAGAGTTTTGCAGGATGCATCAATCTGGGGTGGAGATTGTTCTCTTTCAGCACTTGAATTACTTCACTCAAGCTCTTCTTGACCTGATGATCTAAGAAGTCTGCCATGCCTTTATAGGTGATCTGTTTCTTTTCTCTGATGGCTTTTAATATTCTGTTCTTATATTGAATTTCTGGGATCTTGATTATTATGTGTCTGGGTGTAGCTCTCTTTGGGTTGTAGGTGGCTGGAGTTCTGTATGCTTCATACCTCTGCATACCATTTCTTTTTTCTATGCTTGGGAAATTTTCCTTAATAATTTCTGTGAATAGCCATTGTAATCTCTCTGTTTTGATTCCTGCTTCTTCATTCACATACTTTATTCTTAAGTTATAGATCCTTTTGTTGTCTTCCAGTTTTTGTATCTTTACTGCCTGCTCCCTTGTTATTTTTAAGAGATTTTCCCTTTCATGATCACACATTGCAAGCCTGTGTTCAATTTTTGATAGTCTATCTTTGGTTTCTTTCAAGCAGTTTTGCCAGCTTTCTATGCAGTCTTTAGTTTCCTGATAATCTCTTTGAATCTGCTTCATGAATTCTAGGTTTTTTCTGTATTCTTCATTAAATTTTTCTCTCCTTTTGTGTTCCTCCATTCTTCTGCCTGTGTCTTCTTGAGAGGTGCCCAGGCTTTCTTTTATTAATCTACTTATCTCTTGTTTAATTTGAATTAGTATTTCAGTTTTGGTCCTGCTTACGAGGTCCTGAAGATATCTCTTTATGTCCACTAATGCTGTGTTTGATGTTGCATTTTTGCTGCCCTGAATCTCTTTTGTATTTACCTCTTCTGGATCAACGTTCTCAGGGTTGGGAGCTGGGGTTTTTTTCTTATTTCTCCCTTTCTTCATGTTTTTGGTTCCTTCCATACAAGTGTATAGTGCAATTCCCAGCCCCTTTCCTTGTTGGTTAAGGCTCCTCTAGAGGGTGCAGGCTAGGAACGTTTGCCCTCTGCAGTCTGCTATCAGAGATTAAAGTTCAGGCACAGGCAGTGTGCGCTGGCTCCTGCCCTCCGGGCCAGTCAACCTTTGCAGGTCTTCACTGCTTCAGTGTGTGCCGATCTCAGGGAGTTAATTTGTAGCGGCTCACTGGGTCCCGGCCAGGGGCATGGCCTAGTCCAAGCAGATTCCACCAATCTGCTTGATGAGGGGAGCAACCAACTGAAGGTACTTCCTTATGGAGTTAGGGCTCTCCTGCCCAAATCCAACATGTCTTCCAGTTGGTTTCCCCTTTCCCGTGGGAGGGTCTTATTTCCCATCACTCACCACGTGTTGAAGCTGGTCCCTGAGAACTGCTTGGCTCCCAGACCTCTGACTTCAGTGCGGCTGTTGTGTGGATTCACGGTGCCCTCTGGGTGGGTCACGTGCAGGGCCGGGTCCGGGCTAGCCACATGCAGGGCTGTTCAGCTCCATGCTCTAGTGGCTCAAGCCAGTTGCTTTGGTGCGGATCACTTTGTCAGATCTCCGGCAGGGATTCAGGCAGCTCGAGGAGGGCGCTCTGCTTGCTGATCTTAGCTTCTCTTATAGTAGCCCCAGGACCTCATATTCGAGAGGTTTTTTGCACTTTAGTTTCTTCCTGGATTGTGAGAGTCAATCTCTCTCTGTTTGGGTCTCTCCAGGGTGTTTTATCCTGGCATTTGAGCTGTTTCTCTCAGAGAGGGTACCTCTCCTGCTACCTACCTGTCCGCCATCTTTGGACTTCTCCCATAGGAGTAATTTCTGCAGTTGCAATCTCTATCTACTTAATTGATGTTTGAGCCAAGTGTCCACAGCTGTGGCCTTATCTTGCCCTTTGAGGTATCTCTGGCCTCACAGGCTACTACAGGCCTCAGCCAGGACCAGTGATTCATAGTTTCACTTATTATCAATCAGTTTCCATTAGCAGGCAAGGGGATGAGGCATAGGAAAGACTCATAGATAAACATAGAAAGCCAATTAGTAAAATTTAAATCCTGCTCAAGCTACTTCATAGTGGTCTTCAACAGTGAACCAGTGCCAAACATGGCCCACTGCTGGTGGGGAGACAGCCAGACTCCAGCCCCTTGCAGTGTAGGTGCTGGCAAAGAAGAACAGCCAATGCTCCCCCCTCCCAGCCCTTAAGCAACCAGCTGATCCAGAGACACACAGGCTGTGATGGTTGCTATTGAAGTGAAATGCAATTTGATACTTGTGGTGTTTTGGTGTTTCACTTATCTCGTAGGTCTGGGCCAGTGGTCTGGTCATCTGTTCAGGGGATGGCAGTGCACAGTGTAGCATCTGAGGGAGAATCTCCTTCTAAGGTAGTGGCCATTGGTGATTCCCTACTTTCTTGGAGTCCTATGTTGTTTTCATTGTTTTGTGGGGTTCGGTCTTGTTCTGTTTGATTTTACTATATCTGATGGCATGAGCAGCTATTTCAAAGACAGCAAGATATATTACTGTAGTCATTTTGGGTTCACTATTGTCCTGTTTTGAAGTCCTTAATTGAATTCATTTTTTTGTTTTTATTGGTTCTGTTGTGTTCTGTTCTGTTTGATTTTTACTGTGTCTCAAGGTCTGCAGCTATTTTGAATATGAGGCATTATGATAACTATTGTTAATTTTGTATTGTTTTGAATTCTTGTACCACTTTCACTGGTTTGTTTGGATTGGTTTTATTGTTTTATTTTCCTTGGTTTTATCCACATTAAAATAAAATAATAAAAAATAGAGCTTAGTTGTAAAAAATTAGCATTAATTTTACATCAGTAGGTTACATCAGTACACTAGTACACTAATTTTACATCAGTAGTTTACATCAGTACACTAGGAAATGTGCCTTGAGTATAAAGAGTCAGCAAGACCCCACACTTTCCAAAGTAAGTGGTGCAAATAAAATAAAACTTGGCTTTAAGAAGAGAGCTCTAGAAAACCCCACTTGGAAAGGGCCATGTTGCAGATTAAAATTTGTGGTCAATTTAACACCAGCTGAATTGAATCAGCATTATGCTGAATGTGGATGACCCACCCAGAAAAGTTGCCAGCATAAAAAGGAGACATGGAGAGGAAAAGCATAGCATTGTGGGTTCTCTTGAGTGTTGACGTTTGGAATTGTTGGTTCTCCTGGAGAAGCTTGTGGAGCTTCTTCCTTGATATGAACTTGGCTGTGGCTCAGAGGAGCTGTGGCTCACTTTGTGCAAGCTTTGATCTGTACTTTAAACATCGCTTCCTGGCTGCAGAGGGGAAATATGTGTGCTGCTTAATCTCCAGCAGGTTTGTCACGCTAACTTCCAAACATGTACTTGACTGTTCTCATCATTGGAGCAGCCCAGGACCTTATTGTCATAGAGGATGGCTATGGTACTTTTTGGGAGAGCCCTGGTCCTTATTTTGAGCATTGCTTCTTGGATCCAGTACAAAACACTTGGCCTGCTGGCACAGATTCTTTACCCCACTGGCATAGACTTTCTAGCTTTCACCACTGACTTTTGGGCCTTCCCACTGCAGGTCCATTGGACAGACCTGCATGGGTCCTTGTCATGGGCTCTACATTTGAACTTGTGTAGGTTATTGCCATGGGATCTAGGCCCTTGGCTGGATTTCCTATGTCTTTAGTGTTGTGAACAGATTTTCTGCACTGTCTTGTATTTAACTCCTTGAGTGAACATCATAAAATAATATTATGAATGGTGTGCCTGTATTGTCTTGCTCTCCTTGCAATTCCTGACTACAACAGGTCCCTGGAATTTAGTTCACAGTACTCAGCCATCCAAAGCCTAGAGTTTGCTACAGCCATGATTCAAGGGTAGTCCAGGTATGCTCCAGGTGGTGGTAGACCTTCATATTATCCACATCATGCTGCTTTTACACATATACAGAATGGAAGAGTAGTTGGCTCAGGGAGGCTATCATCTAGATTTCTGAAGAAGGACAAGAAAGTCAAGCAGTGTATCCAGAGAGGGCAGTGAAAAAAGCCTTGAGAATGAAGTTGAACATAACATGGAGAAACCAAGAATTTGGAGATGTTGAAAGCATGGAACATTTGAGGCAAGCCATAGGTAATGAGTAAAGGAAGTCCAAAACAGTGGCCTTAAGAGCTGCAACCACCAGCAATATCATAGGGGTGGAATTTCCCAAGACAGTTGGAGTTTTCATCTCACCACTACTTGGTACAGATGCTTAACATAGAGATACAGGATTTAATGTTTGCTATGCTGGATTTAGCCTTGTTTTGGTCCAATGTTTTTCTATCCACCTATTTCTTACTTTTGGAATAAGATGTTATCTTGTGCCATTTTATGTCAAAGTATCTAATTTTCTTTGTGATTTGCACAGGGATTCACAGTTAACAGTTTGCTCTGAGTCTTAGAGGAGACTGTATTTTGAACCTTTCAGCAATGTTGAAAGTACTAACCTATTGACAATTCTTTGAGATGGATTAAATGAATTTTGCACAAAAACATATGCATAATTCTTTTAGGAGCCAGGAGTAGAACTTCACAGTTTATATCTAATGGTCCCCAAAAGTCTCATGCACTCAGCAGTGGGACTCTTTGGAAAGTGATTGGACCAAAGTGTTGCTCTTGCTAAATGTGATGCTTGGAGGTGGCACCTGGAAAGAAGAGGTGGGTTACTGGAGATGTGATTTGGAAAGGTGTACACCCTCTGCAGCTCCTTCCTTTTGTCTCTGTTTCCTGCCTGCCATGATTTGAGTAGCTCTTCTCTACTCAGGCCCTTCCACAATGTCATGGACCATGCAAGGACTGAAACTTTTAAAACATGAACCAAAATAGTTGCAGGTGTTGGGTATTTTGTCCCAGTGATAAAGAAAGTGACCAACTATTTGGTATGTGTGTATCATTGTAATATCATGACTTTAGCTCACTTAGAAGACACCCAGAGAAGGTATAGATAGGTCGAATGGAATTTCTGTTTTTAGTGTTTTTAAATAATCTCCATATTGATTTCAATGGTGGCTGAATTAGTGTACATTCCCACCAACAATGTGGAGGAGTTTCTTTTCTGCCCACAAACTGGGAAGTGTTTGTTGTTTTCTGAAATTTTATCAATAGTCATTCTTATAGAGTAAAATGTAATCTCAGTGTTGTTTTCATTTGCATTTCTCCAATGGCCAAAGATGTTGAAAATTTTTTCATGTACTTGATGGTCATTTGTACACCTGAGAAATGTCTATTCATTTCTATTGCCCATATTTTTTTTTATTTTGTGGGTCTCTGTTCTTTTTTAATTCTTTATATATTATATGTATTTGTCCCCTGTCTAAAGAGTATCTGGCAATTTTTTCCCCATTCTGTAAAATATCTCTTTGCTCTGTTGATTATTTCCTTTGCTGTACAGAAATTTTGAGTTTGATATAATCCTGTTTGTTAATTCTTGACAATATTTCTTGTGTAAGTAGTATTATGTTTAGGAAGCTCTTGCCTATGCATATATCTTTAAGAATCTTATGTATTTTTTTCCCCAGCAGATTAAGTGTAAGGAATTTTTAAAACAAGAGTTTTTAATCCAAATTAAATTTCCTTGCTTAATTCTCAGTTGTTCTTTTTTTAAAAATGCTGTTATTGCACTGTAAATGATCATAAAATTAAAGAAATGTTTCAAATGTTCACACTTTTCTGAAAATTCTTTTCCCATCCTTACTATTCTATCAAACACTAATTTGTCAAAAGCACAATTTTTAAATACTGCATGTACATTCTAATTTGTAGTTTCTCCCAGAATATGTATTAGCATTGAATCAATTGACAGAGGCACATTAAATTTTCTATAGCTCAGAAATTTGTCACCAAGAAAGTTATTGGTTATTTTACAATTCTATTCAGGTGCTTTGTGAATAATTAATAAATATTAAAATGTCAAATATATACTAAATAATTACCAGGAAACATAATGTTTGAGAGAATATTTAATGTTTTGTAAACTGAAGCAAGCACTATAAATTAGCTTACAAATTTGTGGATTTTTGGGAAAATCATTGAATGCTTATCAAACTCATTGATTTTTTGAAAAACAAATGCTGAGTGCCTGGTTTGAGTCAAGGACTATTTTAAGCTGTAAAAATAGAACAGTTACAAAATTAGAATTTTTGTCTTCTTGGAGCATATATTCTTTGAAAAAATAAAAAATAAACAAATAAAAAATAATTATACATATTTATGTTAGGTAGCAGCAGAAGCTATGCAGACAAAGCAGAATATTTGGGGTATATAAAAAGGGTAATCTATTTCAAGTTTTTGCTCACTGAAGATCTTTACAAGAAGGCAATATTTGGGCAAGAAAACTGCAGTGGTCTCTGGTAACAAATATAAGACAATTTTTCATTCTTAATTAATTGTACCTTTATTTTTCTTCCTAACACTGCGATTGGCATATATTACTTTTAAAAATCTGTCAAAAACTCCCAAAAGCAAGAACAAAAAAGTAAAAACTCAAGTCTATAATGTCTCCTAGGTATATAGAAAAAAAAACCTAAATACTATGTCCCTATGTACAAAGCATATTCTGGCCCTTGTTTCTCCTCAACTTCATCTGTTACCTGTTCCCACTGTTATTTCCATATCAAACAAATGCACTATTTCTTGCCTAGCAACATGCTATATTTCTTCTTCTTACATTGTTTCTTTATTTTTAGAGAAGAATTTCTTCCTTTCTATGCTTACAGAAACAATCTAAAGACTCCAATCCCACTTTGCGAGGCAATTATGGAATTTGCATTAATGAATAATTCTTTTGTTTGATATTATAGAGACATTTAAGAATTTATTCATTTAACATTAGGTACATAAAGACTTTAAGAAAATGTCTAGAGCTTGTTTTGTTGCCATCCCACATGCTTAGTAGTTGTCATGGTTTATGTCAGTGGCCCCCAAGCCTCATGCAATTATGGTCTCTACCAAATCTAGTGTTTATGATTGGTTCATTGGCTAGTCCTCAGATTGGTGGTATGTTTCTCCCACCTAGGGATGGAGCCAGGATACCATGTATTGGTGGGATGGTGTGTGTCTCTCTCTTTCTGGTTTGAGCCTTGCAGTTTATGCCTGCCATGAACTGTGGCCACCATGCCACCCTGCCTTGGAGCCAACCAAGTACGGACTGAAACATCCAAAATTGTAAGAAATAATCCTTTCCTTCTTTCATGTTGGGCAGCAGGTATTTTGCCTCAGCAACAATGAGTAAAGAGTAACTAAGACAGTAGTAAATATCATTTAATCAAGTTCCATGACATTATATTGATTGGTGCACTAAGAGCATTCACACCTTTACTACCTTTCTGATTTTCAGTCTGTCTATCTGTATATATTCCTTTTTACATTCAGCAGCTTCTCATCTATCCATCTATCCACTCCTCCTTCCTTCCCTCTATATTTTATTTATTCAATGATTCACCCATTCATTTACTCCTCATATGCATACTAGCATTGGTTTGAGGGCAAAGTAATACAAAATAACATTTATTCTTTTTTATTCAACTAGATTTAACTCCTTACATAATTGATGATAGGTCTCTCAGTAGTTCTCATCTCCTAATCTGATGATGTGTCATGTTAAATACAGATTGAAGATAAAAATTCTAACTTGAAAATATTTACTGTGTTAGCGTGATTTTCTTTGATGTGACCATGTACCTGAGAAAAACCACTTACAGGAGAAAAGGTTTATTTTGGCTCATGATACTAGAATTTTCAGTCTATGGTCAGCTCACAGTATTGCTTTTGGCCCATAGAGAGGCAGAAACATGGTAGCAGCATAGTGTGGTGCAGGACAGTTTCTCACTTTATGATGACCAGGCAGCAGAAAGTACAAAAGTACAAGGAGAAGAATTATAGTCTCCAAGATCAATGTCCAAAGGTCCAATGACTCCAACCAGGCCAGCCTCCTGCTGTCCCCAGCTATCCATAGTGATGTCAAATTATGGTCTCATCAATAGATTAATCCACTGATAAAGTTAGAGCCTTCATGACCCAATCATCTCTGAAAATGCCCCCAGATACACATCCAGGAGTGTGCCCTACTGATTTTCTGGATCTTTTCCATTCAATCTAGTTGATAATAAAGATTAACCATAATAATTATTGAACTCTAGAGTATCTTATTTTAGCTAAGTGAATGACTTAGTCCAGTTAGTATTCAGAAGGAGGGCTAGAAGAACATTTCTAGTTTTATTATTCAGTGAAATTCAGTAGCTGGTAAAAACGGCGCTAGAGACTTTGCATTTTATGCTTCTTTAAACTTATGTATATTTTAGAGAGTATCTTTTTATCCTTTGAAAGAGAGCAGGAAAAGCTGAAGTGGTATGCTGATGGGACTGCCACTGCTCTGGAGCAAAGGCACCATCATGGGGAGCATTGTGCAGAAGGTCGCTTGTGCTTCCTTCCATGCTTCTCACCTCAGTGGATGGGTCTTTGGTTCCTTTTCCTAGCAATATTTTTGCATTGTTTTGGATATACAGCCTGAAGGGATGACACCCAATTAAGGTTAATTTAAAAATTTGCAGTTAAGCCTAAGTATCTGGTTCTGAAATACTTGTACACAAAAGAGTACCACCCAGGTTTGTGAAGAGTGAAATGAAAATTTTATTGTGGGATTTTGAGTTCATAGGTAAACTTCATTCTCTGAGAATATTTTCATGCATGAATATATATGTACATATATATGCACATGCTGTAAAATGTAGAGGTAAAGTTTAGTTGTGAGAAAAATAGAAATTATGGTGGTACAAGAAAGTCTTCATCCATTTCTCCTTTGTCCCGGTTTTGTTCTTTGCCCAAATTAAGTTATTCAGAGGACTTTATCACTTTTCTTCTGATCATCTTTTACTTACTAGGAAATATTTACTTTTCCTTTAGCTCTGCTTTAAAATAAAAATTATGCCTTCTTTATTTTTGTCATAGAGGAAGAACAAATGAAACAGTTTCTGGTGATTCTGCTCCTAAACTACTAATAGACTCACTACTAACTACACCAAGAGGAAGCATTTACACACCCTTACCATACTGACCACTCACCAGATTCTAAGAGGGGTAGGAACAGTCTTTGCAGAAGGGTCCAAAATGCTTCTGTTCTGATGCTGCAGTGACAACTATAGTATACACTGGGTGCCTGGACACATATAGTAGTCTGTGAGTGGAGAGAGGAGTAATGGCTTGTTGATATACCTTTTGGATTTGGGGAATTCAGAATCCCTTGTTATAAGAATGCATTTTAGAGAAAGCAAATACATGGCATCTCAGGCAAAGCTGCTTTTGCTGGTGGAGAAGGACAGTCCTGCAAGTGCCCCAGCATCACTCCTGTTGCTGTTAGACTGATGAGTTCCTTTGCAAACTACATATCCTGAAGGAAAATCCCAGGGTTTCTGCATATGTCCTGAAGGGTATGTTAAAACCCTGAGGTTGCCTGGGAGTCTAACTCCCTTGTATGGCATTTATATATGTTAGTCTAGCTTTAGGGTCCTTAATGTGATTCCAGATATAAGATCTTGATGCACAAAATATAAGGGCTCAGGACTACCATTAAGTGTGACAACAGTAGAATTTAACGTTTCATGGTGCTGGATGTGGTGACACACATCTCTAATCTCAGCATTTGCTTAAATTTTTGTAGTTAACAAACAAGAAATCTGAAGTGAGATTCAAGTCATCTTCTTTCAACACCTCCTTGTCCAGTTCTTGGGAAGTAGTTGAACCAAAACCCCAACAGATAATCCACAAACTCTTTCCATTTATTTTAAGTTAAATACTATAACATCTGACCCTTATAACATTAATTGCATATTTTTAGCTGAAGTCATTTTTGCCAGAAGATTAGGATGAACCTACAGAGAAGGACCCTCGGCATGCATAGGATCTGCTGCAGGCTGGCTGCTGCCCAGTGAGACTGATGTGTAACCTTGCTGTATTTGGCATGGCTTGTTAGAGAGATAGGGCTAAAGTGATTCCATTTTGTTTTTAACCTCCATTTTAGTTTGCAGTTAACCTTTAAATGAACTCACTCTTCAAACCCCCTCCCAGTTAACTATAAATTCCACAATGGAGAAACAAATGGTAACTTCAAATGATGGACATGCTGACCCTTGCTTGCATTCTGTTTGACTAATGACCCAAATGTTCAGGAAGACTGTGTAACACTCCTGTAAAATTTCAAGTAAGGTGATAAGTTTGCTATGGTAACTGAGGAACTTGCAAGTGTATAAATATCCCCTGTGAGTGAAGACTTTGGGCTGATAGATTCCAGAGTCTTTCTATCATCCACCAGCTAATAAAAAGCTTTCTTGTATCTGTACTTGGCCTTTTGATTTGCTCTTGTGTCATTTTTGCTGTAACTTTTGGAGGCTCCAGTGAGACACTAATGGAGTGGCCCTTCTTGAGGAGGCCCTGTGTCTCCTCACCTTGGCAGTCAGTTTTTGGATGGCAGAGTGCCCCCGCTGATTTCAGCTAGCTTCCTGGAATGGCTGCTGGGCAGGATGCCACAGCTGTGAGATGGAACAACCAAGTTGCCACCATCTCCTGACTAAGGTAAGCATTGGAAATTTGGGTTGTTGTTGGTTTTTTTTTTTTTTTTTTGTATTTGTTGTAGGCTCATCCAGGGACTCGTTACTTTAAGTTAATATTTGATTAAGTTTGTGAGAGTCCAGCTACTGGATGTGGTGATTATTAAGTCTCAGCCTGGCTGAGTGTTTGGTCAGGGTTTGCCTCTGAATTATTTCTACATTACTGGTTGGGAGCAGTATTCACTTCCCAAGATTGTTTGTCTATTTGTGTGTTTTGCTTTATCCCCCTAAACATGCCTACAATTTCAGGTGACAGCTGAATCAATCACCTGGCTTGCAGTACTGCTAGCCACCCTACTCCTACCATTCCTGTCTCTCATAGTCCTACATTTAGAAACCCTGAAGAGCTCAGTTTTTCTACAATACACCATTGTGGAGATCGTCATGTTCTCAAACACTGCTAGCCTTAGACTCTTGTTTATATTTCTTGCTGAGTAGGGGAGGAAGGGCTTGTTGAGGCAAATTGCTGTTTTCTGTTCTGGATAAGGTCACAATGGGGTCTGCTGACAACAAGCTGCATCTTCTGGACTGCACACTTAAGAATTTTGATAGATTTAAGAGTAACTATGGGATTAAGGTGAAATGAGGAAATCTCTGGACTCTGTGTGGGCTGGTGTGATCCTTATTTGATGTTGAGTGGCCATCAGATGGGATGTCCATCCCCCAGGCAGCCTGTAAAGTGTGAAATATTGTCACCAGGAAACCAGGGCACCCATATCAGTTTCCATGTATTGAGTTCCAGCTGCATGTGGTCTGAGCACCACCCCCATATCTTAATATGTGTGCTTGGGTATTTCCTGAGTGGGTACTGGTGATAAAAGGGAAATCTCCTAGTGCAAAATACCCTGCACTGCCCCCAGCCTCCAAAAAGGATGAACCTCTTTCTTTTGCCCCTTTGATGCTGACACTTCCCTATCGTGTTCCTTGATGAACCTGATGACAGCCTCATCCTCCATCAATTCCACTTCTTTGAGTTTGGGAGGTGGTTTCCTTATGACATGAGTCCGTCTCATCCATGGTGGGCTCCATTTCTCTGGAAGGGATATTGTTTTCCATAAACCCCGTTCCCATTCTGACTGGCAAACAGCAGTGCCCAGAGGGGAACAGTTCAGTCCATTTTTGTTTATGTTCCCTTCAGTACTAGTGATTTATATAATTGGAAATCTCAAAAATTCCATTTTCCAGAGCAGCCTTGAGCTCTGATCACCTTGTTGGACTCAGTGTTTAAAACATACTGGTGTAGTGTTGTGGCACATGCCTGTAATCCCAGCACTCAGGAGACTGAGCAAGAGAATAGTAGCAAATTTGAGACCAACCTGGACTACAAAATGAACTCAAGGCCAACCTGAACTGCATAGTAAGACTGTGTCTCAAAAAGACAAAAATAAATAAATATATAATAAAACACACTGTCCCAGTTGAGACGATGGTCAGCAACTACTGTTTATACTGTTTTCTTTGGAAGAGAGAGAGAGAGAGAATTTGAAAGGCAGTCAATGACCAAATGAGATTGGAAACTAGGGAAACTGAACAAGAAAAGACAGAGGCAACAAATTTTGCTTTGTCTCAGCAATCACTTCACTGGGTTTCAAACACTGAGTTTAGATGCACATCATAAGGCTTTGAAAAATGGGCTTCATGTAACCATCCATTGTCCTACCGATTTAGGCACGGTAGAAGAGGTATATCAGGAGACAACTGAAGGCCCTGCTGCATTCCTCAAGTGCCTCCTGGAGGCTTCTCAGATATATACTCCATTTGATCTACAGGTGCCAGAGAACACTCACATGATTAACAGTCAGCTCCTGATATATGCCATAAGTCACAAAACCTGGATGGATTTGCAGCAATGACTATGGTTCAGTTAGTTAAGGTAGATCAGAAGGTGTATCACAACAGAGAGGAGGAGAGGTGAAAACTTCAGGAGAAACACACAAAAATGTTAGTGGCAGCTGATAAGAGACAGACTCAGGCAGGGACCAGAAGGAAGAGAGATAAGGGAAATCAGATCCAACAGGGAGAGAAATGCCCTCCTCTAGACCCAGACCACTGTGCCTATTATAAGAAGGGACATTTCAAGCGTGAATGTCCAAAGCTTCTTTGGAAAGAAAAGTAAGAAGTGTTTATAATGGATTCAGGGGAAATTTCAGAATGACAGGGTCATAGATCTCTATCTCCTGGCCCCAGAGAACCCATGTTAACCACAAATGTAGGGGGAAAGCTTATTAGGTTCCTGGTGGACACTGGCATGGATAGCTCTGTAGTCACTTGGCTAGTAGCCCCACTTTTAGGCCAAAGGATATATGTACCAGGAGCAACCAGCCAATCTTCAGCCTATTCTTTCTGTGAACGCTGGCAGGTTCAGCTTGGGTGTCAAGTAGTTAGTCACTATTTTGTGCTCATGCCTGACTGACTCCACCTGGGCTGAGACCTTCTTCTCAAACTTGAGTTCAGATTTCCTTTACCCCCCAGGAAACTAGTTTAACTACTGGGGAAAAACCTCTACTAGAGACTCATGTTTTAACTGTTGCTTTCCCTAGACAAGGGGGAATATTGTTTCCTGGATTTGGGAGAACAGACACCAGCCTTCACGGAACACTTCTTTTCTGCCAGTTTGAAAGCCTGAAACAAAAGAATAACAGGCCATTCTGGAATTTGGGAGCTGTAAATGCTTTGTCACTCTCCACCCTAGTGTCCCAAACCATTATACTTTGTTTAGTCTGCTCTTGCCTGCTCGAACTTGGCATACTGTGTTGTACTTAAAGGATGCTTTCTTTTGTATTCCCTTTTCTGTGCATTCTCAAGAAACGTTTTCTTTTGAGTGGGAGGATCCTGGGGTGGGAATAAAAATGTCAGCTCACCTGAATAAGTCTCTCTCAAGGATTTAAGAACTTTCTAACAGTTTTGAGGAAAGCTTTATCCAAAGACTTGGTACCTCTTAGCCTTAAGCTGTTAGATCCATCACCTGGGTGTTCAAAGGGTTCTTGTATTTCTTTTGGTACTGTTGATGGTATGTACTGGTGCAAGTCTGTTTCGAATCATGGGATTAGGTGTGGGGATCCTGGTTTGAACAGCATTATATAATGTTAACAGCTTGACTATGTCTATAGAGGAAGACCTACCTAGAGTATAAGATACTTATCCAACAGTTAATTCCTTGGCTGAGGTGGTCCTACAAAATAGAATAAGGCTCAATCTTCTCTTCAGGGAACAGAGAGGATTATGCGTTGCCCTAAGATCATTGTCTTGATACTAACCCTTGGGTTTTGTCTAATCATTAAAGAGCAACAGGCTCCAAAACACTGTAAACTAGGTACAATGGATGGCTTTAACAGAAACCACCAACTGTGAACCACCACCATATAAACTATATATATTCTAAGAGAGAAAAATGTGTCCTTGAGGGGGGAATGGTAGGGTTAAAGTGAATCCATTTTATTTTTACTTCATTTTAGTTTGTAGTTAACCTTTAGGTGAACTCACTCCTCAAATGACCGAGTTAACCACAAAAAAATTGCAACTTCAAACAACAGGCATGCTGCCCCTTGCCTACATCTTATTTGACTAGTGACCCAGATGTTCAGGAAGACTGTAACACTTCTGTAAAATTTCAAGTAAGGTGATAAGTTTGCTATGGCATCTGAGGAACTCATAAGTATATAAAAATCCCCTGTGAACAAAGACGTGGGATTGATAGATTCCAGCATCTTTCTGTCTATCATCTGCCAGCTATTAAAAAGCTTGATTTTATCTGTATTCAGCCTTCATGAGTTTCTGTCCTATCATTTTGTCATATCAAGAGGAGCATCCATTTTACTACCCAAAGAGAAGGGCGATGGTGACCATTCAACAGGTGACAAAAATTTCAGCTTTCCGAAACTTGGTATTAACAGACTGAATTTTCTTCTACACTAATCACTGATTACATTTGTTCACTAAAATGTTTTATATTAATTAAGCTGACCACCAGCACCAAATAATGAATCCTAATTGCTGGTTAAAAATTCTTTCTACATTGGTGGGAATGTGAAATAGTACAAACACTATGGAAATCAGTATGGAGATGCATCAAAAACCTAAAACTAGAAATTCTACTCAGTCTAGCTATTCCTCTTCTTAGTTATCTTCCTGAAAGAGTTAAGATATCATATTACAGTGATACATGAATATCCCTGTTTATAGCAGCACAATTCATAATAGCTCAATCTTGGAAGTGATCTGTATGTCTGTCAGCAAAAGAATGGATAAAGGAAATGTGATATTTATATACAACAGAGCACTAGTGGGCCATAAAGAAAGATAAAGTTGAGTCATTTGTAGGAAAATGGATGCACCTTGAGATTATAGAGTGAAGTAAATTAGATATGCATACTTAAATACCACATCAATCCTTTTGTGTGAGGAACTCAAGGCATAAATAAATTAAAGAGCAAAGTAAAAATATAGATAATAGGAAACAGGGGACTAGATCTTTGGCAAAAGAAAAGAGGACCAAGAGAGAAAGAGAGGGGGAAGGAATAGAAGGGAAATGGAAAGAGGATGAAAAAAAGAATTGAAATATTGTATACATGTACCAATTCTCCACTATGAATCTAATAATGATATACTGCAAACATGTACTAATCAAAACTAAAATTTAAATTTATAAAGTGATTCATCTGAGGAAGTGCTAAAATGATATACCAGTCTAGGATTTTAAACATCTGGGATTCTTTACAATATGCAATATGTGTACTAAGTATATTTAATCACATGTATGATACATTCTGTTCTCCAGAAATTTGTTGATTTTTAATCAACAATCTGTGAAAAAAATTACCAGTGACTTACTCTTGAATAAAGATCATAACGTCTCAATCTCTGTTTCCTAAAGAGTTGTAGTTTTTTCTCAAAAGCATATGTTTGCCTAGAAATAAGAAGGTAAAGAATGATTGGAAAAGTGGAAGAAGATAGACACTCATAATTTATTTACTTCATTATAGTTGTGGTTTATTATCACCTTTAAAACTGTTAAAATTTAATTTCCATTGTGAGATGTTAAGAAGGAGGAAACAATCCCACTATCATACTTGGGGGTAGGAAGTTGCGTACCTATTTTTGGTAAGCAAATACTTTAAATAAGTCCTTCCATGTGGGAATGAGTTACTGAAAAAACTACATAACCAAACTGCCAAATTCATACCTTCTCAATGCTGAGGTATTGCATGAGTCTCTTGGAATAATCAGCCACTAAGCGAAGTAGAGCACAAGCACCTCATTCAGTGTGATGGTGGCTTTATAAGACAGGAATAGACCTTAGCTGGAGTGTTCTGTCTGTGTGATGCCTTTCTCTGCTTTGCAGATCTCTAAGGAGTTTCCAATAGCAAGAAGAAACTCATCAGATGTGGCTATTAAACTCTAGCTTCCACTGTTTTCAGAACCTTAAACAAATCAATCTTTATTTTTAAATAAATTACTTAGTTTGTCATACTATCTGATAGTAACCAAAGACAAAGTCAGATGTGCCTAAGAATACCATTGTTTGGCCCATCACCCCCAGGAAGTCTCCCAGAAAGCAGCATCTCGGCCTGTCTCTTTGGGACCTGAAACTCTTGGACCCGTAGAGTGGCCTGAGCTGTTTGGATCGAAAGTCTGAGCAGACCTGCATCTTGGCGCGACTGTTTGGGACTGGTAGGCCCGCCCTTCATCCTCAGGGAACTGCCTGGAGATCAGCATCTGGGCCGGGTCTGTTTGGGCCCATAGCCCCGCCCTTCACCCCCAGGAAGTCTCCCAGAAAGCAGCATCTCAGCCTGTCTCTTTGGGATCCGAAACTCTCGGACCCCCAGAGTGGCCTGGGCTGTTTGGATTGGGAATATTTTGGAGACTGGCATCTTGGCCAGGTCTGTTGGGACCCGGGAACTTTTCAGAAACCAACATTCTGGCCTGACTCTTTGGGACCTGTAGGCCCTTCACTCGCAGGGAACCTCCTGGAGACCTGCCTGGGACAAAGCACAGTGGCCTGGCCTGCTTGAGATTCAACAGGCTCCGGGGTGGCCACACCCAGCATTCGCCTTACAACTTAGGGAGCCAGGAGCCCACAGAGGGGAGTTAGGACCCTGTGAGGAAGCCAAGAGCCTGTGGGGGAGCCACTGCCCCTCTAGGAACTGAGGGTATAACAGGTAAATTGCCACACAAGCAGAGAAAGCTTTGGAATACCACACAAAGTAAGGAAATATAGAAAAATGACAAAAGGAAAGATCAAAAGGCAGGCTCAAAGCCCTAGCCCTCCCCAAGAAAGCTTAGAAGCTGTGTACATAGAAGAAAAAAGAAGCCATACACCTGAAATGTCTGAAATGATATCAAATGAAATAAATATGCAAATAGGGAAAGCTATGGAGAAATTCAAACTAGAAATACTTGCCCAGGTAAAAGAAGAATTGATAAAAACAGTGAAAGAA
>PVJX010028703.1:0-15914 GCA_004027295.1 Dolichotis patagonum | reverse complement strand
GGGTGCACATATATCACTGTGGTATGATGTTTTCAGTTCATCTGGGTATATGTCCAGTAGTGCAATAGCTGGGTCAAATGGGACTTCCAGTCCCAGCTTTTTGAGGAATCTCCAGACTGACCTCCACAGTGGTTGAACCAGTCTACACACCCACCAACAGTGCAGAAGAGTTCCTTTTTAGTCGCAGCCTCTGCAGCATTTGTTGTTGGTAGTTTTCGTTATCCTGGCCATTCCTTCTGGAGATGGAATCTGAGTGCTGGTTTTTTTTTTTTCCCCTCAGTGCTGTTTTAATTTTCATTTCTCCAATGACCAATGATGCTGAACATTTTTTCATGTATTTATCTACCATTTGTATTTCTTTATCTGAGAACTGTGTATTCATCTCAGATGCCCACTTTTGGAATGGGTTTTTGAATTTTGGGGATCTAATTTAATTCTTTATATGTTCTGGACAGAAGTCCTTTGTCTGAGGGACAGTTCACTAAGATTTTTTACCAATTTGTGGGTTTTCTTTTCACTATGCAGGAGATTTCTTTTGACATGCAAAAACTCTTTAATAGGACGCGACCCCAGTTGTTGATTCTGTGAAGTATTTCACATGCAGTCTGATTCTTGTTCATGAATTCTCTACCTACCCCTACGTCGTCAAGATTTCTACCTAGTTTGTCTTCCAGCAGATTTAGTGTTTCTGTTTTAGTATTTAGATCTTTGATCCATTTAGATTTTAGTTTAGTACATGGTGATAGGCATGGGTCTAGTTTTAGTCTTCTGCATATGGATAGCCAATTTTTCCAGCACCATTTGTTAAAGAGACTGTCACTCTTCCAGCAAACATGTTTGGGCCCTTTATCAAAGATAAGGTGGTTGAGTGAGTTTGTGGTTGTGGTTGTATCTTCCAATCTATTCCACTGATCTTCAGGTCTGTTTTTATTCCAGTACCATGTCGGTTTTATTACTGTAGCTTTGTAATATAATCTCAAGTCAGGGATTGTGATGCCTCCTGCCTTGCAATGTTGCTTAGAATTGCCTTTGCTATTGTAAGTTTCTTCTGGTTCCAGATGAATTTTAGGAGTGATTTCTCTAGATCTGTGAGGTATGCTAATGGCATTTTGATTGGGATTGCATTAAATCTGTATAGAAATTTTGGGACAATGGCCATTTTTACAATGTTTGTTCTTCCTATCCATGAACAAGAGATGTCTTTCCATTTTCTCAGGTCCTCCTTGATTTCTTTTTCAGGGATTATAATATTCCCTGAATAGATCTTTTGCTTCTTTTGTAGATTAATTCGTAAGTATTTTGTTTTGTTGAACGCTATTGTAAAGGGTGTGGCTTCTCTTATTTCTCTCTGTGGTTTTATTGTTAGTGTATAGGAATGCCATTGATTTTTGAGTGTTGACTTTGTATCCAGCTACATTACTGAATTTATTTATTATGCCTGGGCGTCTTTCAAAGGAGTTTTGAGGGTCTTCCATGTAGAGAATCATGTCATCTGCAAATAATGATAATTTAACTTCTTTTTTTCCTATCCTTACTCCTTTTATTTTTCTCGCTTGTCTAGCTGCTCTGGCTAGTATTTCCAGTACTATATTGAATAGGAGTGGTGATAATGGACATCCTTGTCTTGTTCCTGATTTTAGGGTAAAGGCTTTCAGTTTTTGGCCATTTAATATGATGTTGGCTGTTGGTTTGTCATAGATGGCTTTTATCATATAGAGGTAAAGACCATCTATTCCAATTCTCTGTAACGTTTTTATCACAAATAAGTGTTGGACCTTATCAAAAGCTTTTTCTGCATCTATAGAGATGATCATGTGGTTCTTATTTTTGGCTCTATTGATATGGTAGATTACATTTATTGATTTGCAAATGTTGACCCATCCCTGCATTCCTGGGATGAATCCCACTTGGCCATGGTGTACAATCTTCTTGATGACTTGCAATCTGTTTGCCAAAATTTTATTGAGAATTTTTGCATCTATGTTCATTAGGGAGACTGGCCTTTGGTTCTCTTTTTTGGTTTGGTCTTTCACAGGTTTTGGTATTAGAGTAATGTTTGTTTCAAACAATGAGTTAGAACTGTTTCCCTTTCAATTTCATTGAAGAGTTTGAGGATTATCGGCATTAAACCTTCCTTGAATTTCTTATAGAAGTCCGCAGTAAATCCATTTGGACCTCGGCTTTTCTATGTTGGTAAGGATTTAATTACATTTTCAATTTCATTAATTGAAATTGGGTTATTCAGCAGTTTTACATCTTCTTGACTCAGGTTTGGTAATTCATATGATTCTAGGGAAAGATCTTTTAAAAATAACAAGGAAACCGGCAGTAACAATACAAAGGCTAGACGAGGACAGGAGGATCTATAACCTTAGAATAAAAAATGTGAATGAAGAAGCAGGAGTCAAAACAAAGGAATTACAAAGGCTAGTCCCAGAAATAATTAAGGAAAACTTCCCAAGCATAACAAAAGAAAATGATATCCAGATGTATGATGCATACAGAACTCCAGCCACCTACAACCAAAACAGAGCTACACCCAGACATATAATAATCGAGATCCCAGACATTCAATATAAGAACAAAATTTTAAAAGCTGTCAGAGAAAAGAAACAGATCACCTATAAAGGAAAACCCATCAAAATCATGGCAGACTTCTCGACACAGACCATCAAATCAAGAAGAGCTTGAAGCAAAGTAATTCAAGCCCTGAAAGACAATAACCTCCAGCCCAGACTGATGTACCCTGCAAAACTGTCTCTAGAAATTAATGGAGAACCAAGATTCTTCCATGACAAAGAGGAACTAGGAGAATCTGTGACCACCAGTCCAACCCTACAAAAAATACTGAAGGACATTCTAGAGAGAGAGAAAAAAATACCAAGATTTCAGCAACAGTGGCAGAACAGACATCAATGAATGGGGCAGACAGTGGAATGAAAGAGAAAAACAGACAACCAGTGACGGAAACATAGAATAGCAGAAATGAGGCAGAGAAGGTTGGCTGTATCTCTAACATAGATGGCCTTGATATACTAACAAAAAGAAACACAGGCAGAGTAGATCAGGAGATAGGGTCCATCGAGATGCTCTGTATTGGAAACATAATTAACCTGAAAGAGTGTTTATGGATAGAAAGTCAAATATGAGAAAACAATGTTCTATGTGACAGGGAACCAGAGAGAAATAGGGGCAACTCGACCAGCACCTGCAGATAGGTTGAAAGGACATGATACTTTTGTGCAATAGAGAACTACTAAGCTTTAATGAAGGAAAACATTGAGGCTTTTATAGGTAAAGGAATACAACTCAAGATAAAGCCCAGGAGTCAGAAGGTTCAGAACCAATTAGGGTAAATAGCAGGTTGCTTCCCACAATCTAAAAACTGAGGGAGTTAGTGGGACCCAAAATGTGCAGTGCACCCTATGGGAGTGAAAGGGGAGGAACTGTCTTAAAAAAGAAGGCAGAGGATATTGTTAATAGTGTAACACAATTTAAAATCTACATTATTCTCACCACTCTGTTTAGATAGATTATATTCTGTTCCAGTTTGTCTACTTACAATAGATTTGAGGGCATGGATACCGATCCCAAAAATAGAAGGATATATTATGGTAATCATCCTTAATTTCCTATTAACGTAATCTGAAGCCCTGTATAACTTACACTGTCTTATTATGACTGACCTTATTTGAATCTGGTTGTTAGATTCCTATTTTGTATTGACTGATTTTATTCGACTCTGTTATGATTGATAGTATCAAGTCTAATAGTATAAGCAACTATATTGAAGATGACAAGATTCACTACGATACCCACCCTGGTTTGATTATTACATGTTTTTGTAGTTTTATAATATCTCCAATGTTTTGTTTTTATTAATATTGTTATATACTGCTGAGACATCATAGTAACCATTATAGATCATCTTGTACTGCGGTTTTATATGACTTTTTCGTTTCATGTTTTTCTAGGAATTTGCTTTGTTTTGTCTTGCTTTGTTTTTCCCTCTAATACAGAAAAGATAGATATACATGTAGAGACTCATGTATGCATAGAACTTATAAACAGTTTATGAAAACCAATTATATAATGCATGATGAAATGAACAACTACTTTGAAGAAAAAGAGATACTATAGTACCCAGTGCTGATTCCGAAGCATCATAATATGAAATCCAGCAAAACTATCATTCTTTGCTCAGAGTGATTTTAGCCTGTTTTAAGTTCCACATACATGAAGGTACAGACAGCTATTTTGAAGAGAATGAGAGACACTATGACACCCATTGTTGGCTTCCCTATTGTCTGGTTTTGAAGACTTGAAATGCCTTCCTCATCCTGTTCAGATCAGCTCCATACTATGTTGCTTCGTGTGAATTCTCTGTATGTGAAGATATGGACAACCATTTGGAAGAAAACAAGAGACAATATGATAGACAGTGAAGATCTCTGATTGTCTTGCTTTGAAATGTATGTCTCTTACATTGCTTTCTTGTGTTCTGTTTTGTTCTATTTTGTTATGTTTAATTTTACCCTCTTTAAAAAATAATAATAATAAATAATTAAAAAAAAGAAAAAGACAACTGGGATAGGGGAAAGCAGAAGAGAAAGAAGAGAAAAGATTATATATATATATATAATATATATTCCCTTTCATATATGATATATATCATATATGGCTATATATGTCATATGTATGATATATGTCATATATATGACATATGGCACATATATGACACATATATGTGTGTGTCATATATATTGTGTATGTGTCATATATGTCATACATATCTCTGTATATATGACATATATGATATATATATATATTCAAGATAGAAAATTGTACTAATCTGTTAGTTCATCAAAAAGAATGGTTCATGCATTCATTGTTCAATCCTTTTTTCATGCTTGTATCTTGTAATCTGAGCAACTACTTTGAAGATAATACCCAACATATTAACCATCGTTAATCTCCTATTATTTTGTTTTGAATTCTGCATCGTTGTTTTTATTTTTTTCATTTTAAAAGAAAAAGAAAATCTATGTCTGACAGTTTAATGTCATACATATACATTAAAGTCACTATCTCTGAAAATAGAAATTTAAAATTCCTACCACTGTATGAATTTACAAACAAATCACAGTGGGTGATTAGTCAGAAAAGAAGAATTAAATTCACCTCAGTAGCAACAGACATAGCAAATAGAAAAATTCAGAAATTAACCCTGGAAATACAACCAACTGATTTTTGTCAATGATGCAAACAAGTGAACAGGAGATGGACAAAAAAATGGTGTTTTATGATTAGTCAAGAACTGGTGAGTTTCAGAGATGGCGGAGCTAGAGGTAGCAGGATATGGAGCCTCTCTGAGAGAGACAGCTCAAATGTCAAAATAGAACACCCTGGAGAGACCCAAACAGAGAGAGATGGACTCTCTCAACTCAGGAAGAAACTGAAGGGAAAGAAACTGCCCAAATATCAGGTCCCGGCACTACCATTAGAGAAGCTGGGATGGGCAAGCACTGCATTCTCCCGAGCCACCTGAATTTGTTCCCGAGATCCACTTGAGCAACCAAATCAGCGCCAAAGCGACTGGCTTGAATGGCGGAGTGTGGAGCTGAACAGCCCTGCTTGCGGCTTGCCCAAAACCGGCCCTGCACGTGACCCACCCTGAGGCACCGTGAATTTGCGCGGCAGCCGCACTGAGGTCAGAGGTTGGGGAGCCCAGCAGTTCTCGAACCAGCATCAACCCACGGTGAGTGATGGGAATGGGACCCTCCCGCGGGAAAGGGACAACCAACTAGACGAAATACTGGAGTTGGGCAGGAAAGTCCTGGCTCTGTAAGGAAGCGGCTTCAGTTGGTTGCTCTCCTCGCAAAGCAGATTGGAGTGATCTACTTGGACTGGGCTGGGACCCAGTGGGTCATCACAAATCAATTGGTTCCCTGAGGGCAGCGCACACTGACACAGTGAAGGCCTGAGAAGGTTGACCGGCCAGAAGGGGAGGAGCCAGCATATACTACCCCTTGCTTGTACTTCACTCTCTGATAGCAGACAGCAGAGGGCAGAAGCCCCTAGCCTATGTGCTCCAGAAGAACCCTAACCAACAAGAAAAGGGGCTGGGAATTATACTGTACACTTGTATGAAAGGAACCAAAAACATGACGAGAGGGAGAAATAAGAAAAAGCCCCCAGCCCCCAACCCTGAGAATACTGATCCAGGAGAAGCAAATATAAAAGAGATTGAGGACAGCAAACATGCATCAAACACAGCGTCAGTGGACATGAAGAGATATCTTCGGGACCTCATAAACGAGATCAAAACTGAAATATTAATTCAAGTTAAACAAGAGATAAGTAGATTAATAAAAGAAAGGCTGGGCATCTCTCAAGAAGACACAGACAGAAGAATGGAGAAACACAAAAGGAGAGAACCGTTCAATGAAGAATATAAAACAAGAAAAACCTAGAATTCATGAAGCAGATTCAAAGAGATTACCAGGAAACTAAAGACTCCATAGAAAGTTGGCAAAACTGCCTCAAAGAAACCAAAAATAGACTATCAAAAATTGAACACAGGCTTGCAATGTGCAATCATGAAAGGGAAGATCTCTTAAAATAACAAGGGAGCAGACAGTAACCATACAAAGGCTAGAGGACAACAAGAGGATCCATAACTTAAGAATAAAGCATGTGAATGAAGAAGCAGGAATCAAAACAGTAGAACTGCAACGGCTATTCACAGAAATTAAGGAAAACTTCCTAAACATAGAAAAAAGAAATGATATGCAGACATATGAAGCATATAGAACTCCAGCCACCTACAACCAAAACAGAGCTACACCCAGACACATAATAATCAAGATCCCAGAAATTCAGTATAAGAACAGAATCTTAAAAGCCATCAGAGAAAAGAAACAGATCACCTATGAAGGAAAACCCATCAAAATCATGGCAGATCTCTCAACACAGACCATCAAGTCAAGAAGAGCTTGGAGTGAAATAATCAAGCCCTGAAGGAGAATAATCTCCAGCCCAGATTGATCTATCCTGCAAAACTCTCTCTAGAAATTAATGGAGAAGCAAGATGCTTCCATGACAAAGAGGAACTGACAGAATTTGTGACCACCAATCCAACCCTACAAAAAATATTAAAGGACATTTTAGAAAGAGAGAAAAAGAATACAAGCATTTCAGGAACAGTGGGAGAGAGGCCTCAGTGAATGGGGCGGACAGTGGAGTGGAAGAGAAAAATAGACTACCAATGGCAGAAAGATAGAATAGCAGAAATAAGGCAGAGAAGATTGGCTGTAATCTCTAATATAGATGGCCTCAAAATACTAACAGAGAGAAACACAGGCAGAGTAGATCAGGAGATAGGGTCCATTGAGATGCTCTACATAAGGAGGCAGTGGGACCCAAAATAAGCTGTGCACCCTATGGGAGTGAAAGGGGAGGAATTGTCTAAAAAAGGAAGGCAGAGGATATTGTTAATGGGGTAACAAGATTTAAAATCTACATTATTCTCATCACTCTGCTTGGAGGGATTACATGCTGTTCCAGTTTGTCTACTTACACTAGACTTGAGGACAAGGTCAGCTACCCCAAAAATAAGAGGACATAATATGGTAATCATCCTTAATTTCCTATCAACTTAATCAGAAGTCCTGTATGACTTACACTGTCTTATTATGACTGATCTTATTTGAATCTGGTTTGTTAGAGTGCTATCTTGTTTTGACTGATTTTATTCAAATCTGTTATGATTGACAGCATCAAGTCTAGGAGTATAGGCAGCTACACTGAAGATGACAAGATTCACTAAGATACCCACTGTGGTCTGATTATTTCCTGCTTTTGAAGTCTTATAATATCTCCAATGCTTTGTTTTTATTAATGTTGTTATATACTGCTGAGACATCATGGTAACCATTGTAGATCACCTTGTATTGTGGTTTTACATGAATTTTTGCTTCATGCTTTTCTAGGAATTGTTTTGTTTTGTCTTGCTTTGTTTTATTTTTACCTCTAATACAGATAGGATAATATACATGTAGAAACTCATGCATGTGTAGCGCTTATAAACAGTTTACAAGAATCAACTATATAACGCATGTTGAAATGAACAAATATTTTGAAGAAAAAGAGACACTACAGTACCCAGTGCTGACTCCATGTTGTCACAATGTGAAATCCAGCAATACTATCATTCTTTGTTCAAAGTGATTTTAGCTTGTTTTGTTTTGTTTAAGTTCAACACACATGAAGGTATGGACACCTGTTTTGAAGAGAATGAGAGACACTATGACAGCCATTCTTGGCTTCCCTAATGTCTGGTCTTGAAGACCTGAAACACTCCCCTCGTCCTGCTTACATCAGTTTCATACTATGTTGTTTCATGTGAATTCTCTGTATGTGACAATATGGACAACTATTTGGAAGAAAACAAGAGACAATATGATAGAGTGTGAATATCTCTGATTGTCTAGCTTTGAAATTCATGTCTCTTATATTGCTTTCTTGTGACCCGCTTTGTTCTGTTTTGTTGTGTTTAATTTTACCCTTTTGATATAATTGCATGTATGTTTGAGTGTGTAAGATGGATGACCATATTGCTGCTTTTGTCAGATCGTGGAGCAGAACTGTTAACTGTCTCACTGTTTGAATGTTTACTTTGCTGTCAGTATGTAATTTGTCAAGTAATGATTTCTTAGTGGTTTTTTTTTTTTTGGTTCTTTTTCTTTTTTCCTTGGAATTCTGTATTGTTGCTACCCTTTATTGTGTTTTGTTTGTGTTTTTTTTTTCCTCTTTAAATAAAATTTTTTTTAAACAATGATGTTTTAACCAAATGGAGTTAGAATATGTGGTCAATGATTGGGTGAGGGACGGCACACTGACATAACCCTCATATCTTATACTATATAAAATTTAAATCCAAATACACCACAGATCTAAATATGAAACATAAAATTATAGAACTTTCAGAAGAAAATCCAGGAAAAAGTCTCTAGGGCCTAGGTTTAGGAGCATTCTTAGAATGCAAAAGCATAATCCACTAAAAAAAGAAGTTGATATATTATTGGATTTTATATTATTTGGCTTTTTATGAAAGACATTAAGACAAGCCCCCAAACTAAAAGAAAATATTTGAAATCATGTATCTTAAAGATCTTATGATATATCAAGAACTCACTCAGCTCAACAGTAAGAAAACAAACACTCCAATTAGAAAATGTACAAATGATTTTAACAAAGCAGAAAATAAACACATGAAAAGATATTCCAAAATCATTAGTCATTAGGCAACTGAAAATTAAAATACAATAACTTACCATTACATATCTACTACAATACTTAAAAACTACCAACAGCACTAAATTCTGCTGTGGACGTAAAGAAATTGGATCGCTCATAGATGGCTGATGGGAACTTAAAATGATACAGCAATTATGGAAAATGACTCAGCAGTTTCTTATAAAGTTACACATATATATACCATTCATCTCGTAATTGCCCTCCTGGACCTATAATTCTAGAGAAATGAAAAGTTAACAAAACAAAAACATACAAGTGTTCATGACTGCTTTATTTGTAATAGCCAAACTGAAAACAAATCAAAAATCCTTTGAACGTCCCAAGTGAATGAATAAGTAAATGAGTACATCCATATAATGGGATAAAAAGAATGAACCACTGATACTCAGTAACTGAACAAGGACATTATCATAAGCTCTTTTTCTTTAAAAACTTCCTTCTTAAAAACTCATTCAGTGATCATGGCTTATGCATAAGTGAAATGAATGATAATGATATGAGGAGGCAGAAGGAATTAGGAATACAATGTTTTGTTATTATAAAGTATATGCCCTATTATAAAGCAATACAGTATTATTCGAAAGTGGACTCGGATTACTTGCAGACACATACATACTAAAAACTCAAGGGCAACCATTAAAGTAAGCAAAAATAGAGGAGGAAAAAAGGAATCATAAAATGCTTAATCAAAATCAAAAAAGGCAGGAAAAGAACACAAGGCAAAAGAGCAAAGGTTATGAATAAAAAACAGTACAAATGTAACAATATTAATCCAACTATACCAATAATCACTTTAAACATCAATGGTCTAAAAGTATTAATTAAAAGAGATTATTGGAGGGGGTGGGGATATAGCTCAACAGCACAGCACCTGCCTGGCAAGTGCAAGGTCATAAATTCAATCAACCAGTACCAAAAAAAAAGGCAGAGAGAGAGATTATTGGAGCGGATTTAAAAAAAAAAAACCAACTATCACTGTCTGAACCTTAATTAAACCCAGATTTGGACAAAGAATGAGCAGGGGGAAACCATACACAACAACCTTCAGACCGTTAAGGAAATGTAATGAAGACTGAGTGGCAGGAGATACTTGGCACTTACAGGGATAATGGTACTGTTGTGATTAGGTAAGAAAATTATGTGATGCCCAGGAGATCTGTGTTCCAGCAGTTAGGAGTGAAAAGTCATCGCATCTGTAACTTACTTGCAAATAGTTCAAAAACAAATAATAGAGATAAAGCAAAATTATCAACAACTGGAAAAATGTGGATGGAGAAACAGGTGGTTACTATTCTACTTTTCTGTTGGAAACTTATTAGAAAAGGGACTTACCAAACAAAACCCACAGAATAACAAAAACTAATGATGGAAAACTTAAGACCATTTATAGGAATAGAAATTTCTGTTATGTGCTGGTTACATGAATCTACAAGTGATAAAATTTCACAAAACTATACACATACACAAGTTAAAAAGTCAGTGCATGAAAATCTAGAGAAATATCTGAGACTACTGTGCCAATATTAGATTTACTGGTTTTGATAATATAATGATTATATTGTTTTATTAAGCTTATTGGTATTTTAGGTATAATGATCACATTCATCACAGGGAATTTGTACCTGTACATGGAATATCTTGATTGTGTCCCCACTCCCCTTCCTTTAATACCTCTTCATCTCATTTACAAAAGCTGTTGCCATTTTTTAATTCTTTTCTGTTTTTTTTTCCTCTTCCCTTTATAGCAGTTATATTAATATCAAGGGAAGCTAGATGAAAGATACCATGGGGCACTTTGCATACTATTTTTGTAGTTTTTTAAAAGTCTATAATGATGCTGGGCATGGTGGCACATGGCTGTAATCCCAGCACTCGGGAGGCTGAGGCAAGGGAATCGTTGCAAGTCTGAGGCCAGCCTGGGCTACAAAGTGAGCTGAAGGCCAGCCTGAAGTGCATCATGAGACCCTGTCTCAAAAAGACCAAAAAAAAAAAGCCCATAATTATTTCACTCTTTCACTTCAACTAATTTCTCTACATAAATTCCTTTTTCAGACCTATTCAAAACTGAACTGGCCTGAACTTCACGAAAGCAAAATATATCTTTGGGTCTTTTGAGAACTCTATACAAACTTCATTAATTTTGAGGAGTATAGGAGAGATTTTGTCTTCACAGACCTACTTAAGAATACTGTTATTTCCTGATTCCCAAATCTTTCAAATACTTTTATTTGTCTGGTAATATCTGATCCCGCAATATGCCTCAGTGAAATTTTTAAAAGACAGAACAAAAGAAGCTCCTGACAAATGGTTTATAGTTACCTATTTATAAAAGGACTAACGTAATCAGCAGTTAACATTATAGGTTTAACATTAGTGTACTGGATAAACACCTTTAAGTGTGTGGCTCAAATGGGTTAGTTAAGAGAGTACTGGTTTACTAGTATAAACAATTTAAGTATGGCTTCTCTGGGCTCTACCATGGACTCAATAGTGCTTCTCTATGCTTCATTAAAGTTAAAGGATAAAAGTAATACCAGATCAAAAGAAATCAGAATTGAAACCAATCTGTTATCAATTAAGTAGACCACTATTTTACTTTTCTTGTGATACCTTCACAGTAATCAACTATTAAACTCCTAGCGTCTTTGGGTCTTTTGGGAACTCTGTCTCAAAAAAAACAAAAAAAAAAAGCCCATAATTATTTCAAAATAAAAAAGTATTTTAAATCAATTAAAAAATTCTAACCAAAAAATCTAACCAAAAAATCTAAAATACATCCCCGAACTTTGCCAACAAATCAGACTAACATATTCTTTCACATCACTGTTTATTTTTGCATATTAAATCACCTCATCACAGTGCCAAATTAGGATCTCACATTCTGCTTACTTAGCTTCTTCAAATACTCCATAACAATGAAACACAATAAAAAATTTGTCTCTTCAAATTCTTGTTCCTTGAATTTTTCTAGGTAACATATATGAACTTCATGTGAAAATTCAAAAAACTGCAAGCTTCAGCATCAATGGGTTAAAACACTTTATTCTGGAAATTTAATCAGGTATCTAAATGCTGGATTTTCAAAACAGCAAAATTTCAGTATGAAATCAACTTCCTTCCTCTACTAGACAAGGCAATAACAAGAAGTAATGTTACATAGCCTTCTAAATGAAATTTCTGACATTTTAATTTTTGAATCAGTAATATGCATACAAGATACGTTAAAGAACACATACATATGTGAAAAAAGTGTCCCTCTCATCCCATCTCCTAACCACCTAATTTCTCAAATCAGACAAAAAATTACCAGTTCCTTGATTATCATTCCACAGATATCCCATGTACATACAAGGGTATATACTCCCCCTTTTTTTCAGAAACCATGGCATGTAATAAATGTCCTTTTACTCTGCTATTACCACTTAAACAGTATAAATCAGAAACTATTTCCTATCCAGATATAAAGTACTTCATTCCTTTTTACAACTGCATAATATTCTATTTTATAATTTTAAAATGCCCATATCTAAATGATGGACATTTAGATAGTTTAGAAACTTGCTATTACATTCATGTTTCCAGTGAGAGACATAAGTATCACTTATACCTTATACAGTTATTTAAGTATGTAAGATGTTTTACACAGATATAAAAATAAAAGGTATAGGGGACAAGGATTTAGCTCAGCAGCATAAATGCTTGCCTGGCAAGCATGAGGTTGTGAGTTCCATCCCTGGAACAAAAAAATAAAACATAAAAAATAAAGGTATGATAAATCCAAAGAAAAAGAATTGCCCCAGTAGCAATGGGAAGGTATCACTGGCACAGAACAGAGTAAAAGCAACTCCTAAGGTACAGGAATGCCCAGGAGGAACAAGGTTAGCCAAGCAAAAAGGAGCACCACTGACCCACACGGGCCAGAAAGTTCCATCTGCTAGCAATCCTCATTGGAAGCAAAGTTGAAAACAAAGTTTGTCTTTCTTTAAATTTGTCAGCAATTGATCTTATTTTCCTGACTTCACTAATGGCTTTAAATAATACAACTTCCAAACCTTTCCCTTCTAATCACAACCTCTGATCAGTCCAATCCTATAGATAGCCCTAATACTTAAGAATATTTTAACTCAAGTATAGTATCTATAGTACTATATACATATAATCAGTAATTACATTGATTAAATTGCACCTTGCCTAGTCTATGCTTGAAATTATAAGCGTGCAATTGCTGATGCTTTTAGTAGGTGTGATGGCTTCTAACCAGATGTACCCTCCCCAAAGTCTCATGCAGTCATAGGTGGGGCTTTTTGGAGGTGGTTGGATCTATGGTGTGTGATGCTGGGATTGAAGATGCAATGCTGGGATTGATTCATTATGTGATGCTAGAACTGAAGGTACCAGTGCTACCCACCCCAAAGGCAGGCAGCCTGGATAAATACAAAAGACAAAAAGCTTGCTGCTTGCTGCCTTCTGCCTCCCTGCTCTGCATGAACTGTTTCTCCCTCTGATACTCCTCTTCCATGCTACCTTGCCTTGGAGCCAACTGAACTGAAACCTCTGCAAACTGTGAACTAAATAAACCTTTCCTCCTTTAACTCTGGATGTCCAATATGTTGTATCATCAAGATAAGTAAGACAGTAGTAAATCATTCAAAGGACTTGTATCAGATTTCTTGTCCTTAGGACAAAATACTTGACATCCTCAACTTAAAGGGTGGACAAAATGAGCCAGTTTAACTTGGCTCATGGTTTTGGGAGATTCAGTACAAAGGCAGTTGGCTCCAAGGCAGAAAGAGCACGGCAGAAAACCATGACAGACAATAACTGTCTAACCCATGGCATCCAGGAAGCTCAGGGAGAAGGGAGAAGCTGAGGACAAAAACACATCCTTCCAGGTCATGTTCCTAGTGACACCTCTTCTGACCAGGCACCATCTCCCATCAGAACATTAAGCTACATGTGAACTCATGAGCACAGTGATCCATTGATGGCATTCCATGGTCCAATCACCAACCAACCACGTGAGACTTTTGAGGGACATTGTAGACCTAAACCATAACAAGACCTGTTTGCACTGAATGCAGTGTAGTAAAGAACTTACTCTCAGCCAGGAGTGGTGGCACACAACTGTAAACCCAGCACTTGGAAGGCTGAGCAGGAGGATCACCATGAATTTGAGGTCAGCCTAAAATATTGAGACTGTGTCTCAAAACAAAAAAATTCAGATTAGGTAAAACTGAAGAACAGAAGTAACCAGCTCAGGTCCAGGAGGCAGCAGTCAGTCCTACTCCATGGGCACACCAGCTGCCATCAGGGACACTTCCTGCTGATGGTAACCAGCACAAGCTGGGAACAACAACAGCCCCACACTAGCATGTCTAAAACCACCATCAGATACCCATAGCAAGCACTGGCCAGGAGAACCAGTCATGCTTTAAAGAAATTGTAGCCAATGTGGGAAGTACCTGGGACCCCACTACCCACTTGTCCAGAAGAACCCAGGAAAATGTCAAGTCAAAGAAGCAAGAGGCAGTCTCTGGCCTCCAACCGGTGCAGAGCAAGCTGAGGAAATGTAAACATGGAAGAGATTGGGAGTTGTACATCTGAAATTTCTGAAGTGATGGCAACTGAAATAAAGAAACAACTTCATAAGGCTATAAAAGAAATTAAAACAGAAATACTATCGCAGGAAAAAGAAGAAATGAAAAATATAATAAAAAAATTGCTAAGCATCTCTAAAGACGACATAGATTTAAAAAAATAGAGGAGCATAGGAAAATGAAGGAAATTTTGAGTGAACAATATAAGAAAGATTTAGAATGCAAGAAACAGATTCAAAGAGCGATCCAAGAAATTAAAAACTCCACCAAAAGCTGACAAGACCACTTGAAAAAAACTAAAGATAGACTTTCAGACCTTGAAGACAGATTTGCAGCTAGAGATCCTGAAAAGAAAGAACTAAACATAACGAAGAACCAGGAAATAACAATCCAACAATTGCAAGATGATGCAAAGAAAAGTAATTTAAGAATAATAGGTGTCAGCAAAAAAGCAAGGATCAACAAAATGACATAAAAAGACCGTTTACAGAAATAATAGCAGAAAACTTCCCAAGCATGAGAAAAGGATGTGACATACAGATAAGTGAAGCATATAAAACTCCAGCTAGCCATAACCAAAATAAACCTACACCCAGACATATAATAATCAAGATCCCAGAAATTCAGCACAAGAACAGAATATTAAAAGCTGTTAGAATCCTGTTTTGTTTGACTATATCATACGTGATGATATGAACAGCTGTTTTGAAGAAAAACATTATGACAGCTATTGCTGATTCAATATTATCCTTCTTAGAAGTCCTACCATGCTTTTGTTTTTGTTTTTGTTTTTGTTTTTGTTTTTGTTTTGTTTTGTTCTATTGCCGTTGGTTCTGTCTACCACATTGTGTCTCATTGGAATTTGAATATGTGTGATAGTTCAAACAAATTTTTTTCTTTTTTATCAAAAATGAGCTATTATAATACTCATTGATCATTTTCTGTTATTCGGTTCAGAAAGCCCTGGAATTCTTTCACTAAATGCATGGCTTTATACTA
>PVJX010028702.1:7408-23729 GCA_004027295.1 Dolichotis patagonum | reverse complement strand
AGAGCAGATCAGAACCGGACAACATAGGCAACACAATACTTAATATTAAGACAACCAGACATTAACAATGCCTATCACAATATTTCTTTCTCTGCTATAGTTGAGCATAGTTTCAAATACAATAATATCCAACATAACAAAAAAGTATAAAACCATTCAAAGAGTGAAAGAATTACAGGGCATTCTGAACCAAATAACAGAGAATGATCAATGTGTACTATAATATCTCATTTTCAATAAAAATTGTGTTTATACTTTCACACATATTCAAATCCCAATAAGACACAATGTGATAGAACCAATGGAAATGGGGGAATAGAAGCTTGGTAGGACTTCTAAGAAGGACTGTATTAAATCAGCAATAGCTGTCATAATGTTTTGTTCTCTTCAAAACAGCTGTTCATAGCATCACGTATAATAAAGCCAAAAAAACAGAATAAAACCATTACAACTGATGACTGAAAACACTGAAAGGCTGCAAATCTATGAGATGGGGACTCATGATTACCATAAAATCTTATATACTCTTACCAACTCTCATACGAGGGAGACTATATGATATTTACACTTGTGAGTTTGGTTTATTTTGCTTATGAGTATGGTCTCAAGTTGTGTCCATTTATTTATAAATATCTCAATGTGATCATTCTTTATAGCTGAGGAGTACTCCATTGTATAAAAATGCCACAACTTTTTTATCCATTCCTCAGTTGATGGGCACTTAGGTTGTTTCCAGGATCTGGCTCTTACAAATTGTGCTGCTATAAACATATATCACTGTGGTATGATGTTTTCAGATTTTCTGGGAATATACCTAGAAGTAGAACAGTTGGATCAAATGGAGCTCCAGACCCGGCTTTTTGAGGAATATCCAGACTGACCTCCACAGTGGTTACACCAGTCTACACTCCCACCAACAGTGCAGAAGAGTTCCTTTTTCCCCCACAGCCACTCCAACACTTGTTAGTAGTGTTTTCTATCTTGGCCAATCTTTCTGAAGTGAGATGGAATCTCAGTGTGGTTTTAACTTGTATCACTCTCATGACTAATGATGATGAACATTTTTTCATATATTTATTTGCCATTCATATTTCTTCATCTGAGAACTGTGTATTCATCTGAGATGCCCATTTTTGGATTGGGTCTTTGAATTTCAAGGGTCTGATTTTTTTTTAACACTTTGTGAGTTCTAGACAGAAGTCCTTTGTCTGAGGGACTGTCCATTAAGATTTTTTCCCAATTTGTGGATTTTGTTTTCACTCTGCTGGAAATCTCTTATTGATTCTGGGAACTATTTCCTGTGTAGTTTGATTCTGGTTCATGAATACTCTTCCTACCCCTATATCTTCGAGGTTTTTACCTACTTTCTCTTCCAACAGATGTAGTGTTTCTGTTTTAATATTTAGATCTTTGATCCATTTAGATTTTAGTTTAGTACATGATGATAGACATGGGTCTAGTTTTAGTCTTCTGCATAGGGACAGCCAATTTTTCCAGCACCATTTGTTAAAGAGACTGTCATTCTTCCAGCGAGCATGTTTGGCCCCTTTATCAAAGATAATGCGGTTGAGTGAGTTTGTGGTTGTGGTTGTATCTTCCAATCTATTCCATTGATCTTCAGGTCTGTTTTTATTCCAGTACCATACTGACCTTATTATTATAGCTTTATAGTATAATTTCTAGTCAGGGATTGTGATGGCTCCTGCCTTGCCTTTGTTGCTTAGAATTGCCTTTGCTATTCTAGGTCACTTCTGGTTCCAGATGAAATTTAGGAGTGATTTCTCTAGATCTATGAGGTATGTTAGTGGTATTTTGATTGGGATTGCGTGGAATCTGTATAGTAATTTTGGGAGAATGGCCATTTTCACAATGTTTGTTTTTACTATCCATGAACAGGGGATGTCTTTCCATTTTCTGAGGTCCTTTTCGATTGCCTTTTTCAGGGTGTTATAATTTTCACTGTTTAGGTCTTTTACTTCTTTTGTGAGATTAATTCCTAAGTATTTCATTTTTTTGGATGTTAGTGTAAAGGGTGTGGCTTCTCTTATTTCTCCCTCAGTACTCTTTTTGTTAGTGTATAGAAATGGTACTGATTTTGAGTATAGAATTTGTATCCAGCTACCTTGCTGAATGGATTTATTATATCTAGGAGTCTTTCAATAGTTTTGGGGGTCTTCTATGTGAAGTATCATGTCATCTGCAAATAATGGTTATTTCACTTCCTCTTTTCCCATCTTTACTCCTTTTATTTCTCTTTCCTGTCTTATTGCTCTGGCTAGTATTTCCAGTACTATGTTGAATAGGAGCAGTGACAGGGAACATCCTTGTCTTGTGCCTGATTTTAAGGTAAATGCTTTCAGTTTTTGACCATTTAATATGATGCTGGCTGTTGGTTTGCCATAGATGGCCTTTATCATATTGAGGTAAACACCTTCTATTCCAATTCTCTGTAAGATTCTTTTCATGAATGAGTGTTGGACCTCATCAAAAGCTTTTTCTGCATCTATAGAGATGATCATGTGGTTCTTACTTTTGGCTCTATTGATATGGTTAATTGCATTTATTGATTTGCATATGTTGAATCATCCCTGCATTCCTGGGATGAATCCCGCTTGGTCATGGTGCATAATCTTCTTGATGATTTGCTGTCTCCTGTTTGCCAATATTTTATTGAGAGTTTTTGCATCTATGTTCATTAGGGAGATCAGCCTATAGTTCTCTTTTTTAGTTGGGTCTTTCTCTGCTTTTGGTACTAGAGTAATATTTGCTTCCAGGAATGACTTAGGAAGAATTTCTTCCCTTTCAATTTCATTGAAGAGTTTGAGGAGTGTCAGAATTAAGTGTTCTTTGTATTTCTTGTAGAGTTCTGCAGTGAATCCATCTAAGCCTTGGCTCTTCTTTGTTGGCAAGGACTTAATTACATTTTCAATTTCAGTAATAGAAATTTGGTTATTCAGCAGCTTTACATCTTCCTGATCCAGCTTTGGTAGTTCATATGTATCTAGGAATCTGTCTATTTCTGCAGTATTATTGAACCTATGAGAGTAGGTGTTTTAGAAATAGGTGTTGATGATCTTCTGTATTTCCACTGAGTCTGTAATAATTTCACCTTTTTCATTCCTTATTGCATGAATTTGAGTTTTTTTCTTTCCTTCTTTTAATAAGGTTGGCCAGGGACTTATTAATTTTATTTATTCTTTCAAAGAACCAACTCTTTGATTCAGTGATCCTTTGTACTGTTTCCTTAGTCTCTATTGCATTAATTTCTGCTCTAAGCCTTATAATTGCCTACTTCTTGTGCCTTGGGCTTGGCTTGCTCTTGTTTTTTCAGAGGTTTGAGTTGTAGCATCAGGTTGTTTGTGTTCCTTCTGTCTTCCTGATGTGGGTACTCAGTGCAATGAATTATCCTCACAGGACTGCTTTCCTTGTATCCTACAAATTCTAGTAAGTTGTGTTTGTATTTTCATTTGCTTGTAGATATTGTTTAATTTCATCTTTAATTTCCTCTGTTACCCACTGATTGCTCTGGAGGTTATTATTCAATTTCCATGTGTTTGTGAGGTTTTTGCAGTTGCTTTTATCTTTACTTTCTCATTTCATGGCAGTATGATCCAATAACGTGCATGGGATAGTTTCAATTCTTTTGCATTTACTTAAATATGTTCTGTGGGCTACTATATGGTCTATTTTAGAGAATGTCCCATGTACTGCTGAGAAGAATGCATATTCTGATGTTTTTGGATGGAAAACTCTATATACATCTATGAAGTCCATTTGTTCACAGGTCTGATTCAGTTCTCTTATTTCTTTGCTGATTTTCTGTCTACTTGATCTCTCTCTCTGTGTCAATGGCATGTTAAAATCTCCTGTAACAATTGTGTTATTGCTTATTAACTTTTCATTTCAGTTAATATTTGCTCTGTATAGCTGGGTGCAATGAAATTTCATGCATATATATTTAAGATTGTTAACTCTTCCTCTTGAAGTTTTCCCCTAACTAGTATGTAGTGACCTTCTTTATCTCCTTGGATCATTCTTGGTTTGAAGTTCACATTGTCTGCAAGCAGGATTGTTATTCCTGCTGTTTTTTGGATTTCCTGTTGCATGAAGTATTGTTTTCCATCCTTTGACTTTCAGTCTATGGCTTTCCATTTGGGTTACATGGGTTTCTTGTAGACAGCATATGGTTGGATGGTTTCTTGATCCATTCTGCCAGTCTGTTACTTTTGTTTGGTTAGTTGAGGCCATTTACATTAATGGTTGTAACTGTTATATTTTGGTTTATTGTTGACATGTTATCTTTATGCTGTTGTGTCTTTAGCTTTCCATTCTGTTTAATTGTCTTCCTTGCTTTGTGGTTTTATCCTATGTGTGTCTAGAATGTCCTTCAGTATTCTTTGTAAGGTTGGTTTGGTGTTCATGATGTTTTTCAGCTGTTCTTTGCCATGGAAGTATATTATTTCTCTATCCATTTTGAAGGACAGTTTTGCAGGATACATCAGTCTGGGTTGGAAGTGATTTTCCTTTAGGATCTGAAATACCTCACTCCATGCTCTTCTTGACTTCATTGTTCGTGTTGAGAAGTCTGCTGTGATTCTGATAGGTTTTCCTTTATAGATGATCTTCCTTTTTTCTCTAACAGCTTTTAGTATTCTGTTCTTATGGTAGATTTCTGGAATGGTGACTATTTTGTGTCTGGGTGTAGTTTTATTTTGGTTATGGCTATTTGGAGTTCTATATGTTTCACTGATCCAAAATGTCAGTTTCCATTCTCATGTTTGGGAAGTTTTTAGCTATTACTTCTCTAAATAGCCTCTTGATATCGTTTAGGCTGTCCCCTTCTTTTTCATTTATCCCTATTTATATTATGTTATTTTTCTTTGCATCATCTTATAGCTGTTTAATTGTTATTTCCTGATTCTTTGTTATTTTTAAAAGATCTTTCCTTTTCTGTTCTCTAGCTGCAATTTTATCTTCAAGGTCTGAAATTGTATCTTGACATTCATTGAGGCATTTTTTACAGCTTTCAATAGAATTTTTGATTTCCTGTATATCTCTTTGAATTTGGTTTATGTATTCTGCTTTTTTCTGTGTTCATTCAGGGATTCTATCTGTTTGCTCTGTTCCTCTAGTTTTTTAGCTGTGTCTTCACTAGATGTCTTCACTGTTTCTTTCACTACTTTTATCATTTCCTCTTTCACCTGTGCAATTGTTTCTAATTTGAATTTCTCCATAGCTTCCCCTAGTTGCTTCTTTATTTCTGTTGATATCATCTCCGTCATTTCTGGTGTATGGCTTCTATTTTTTTCTATGTACATGACTCCCATCCTTTCTTGGGATAGGCTGGTTATTTGAGCCTTCCTTTTTTCTTTCCTTTTGTCAATTTTTTTTTATTTCCCTGGTTAGAGTAGTGTTCCAAAGCTTCCTCTTGGTGTGTGGCAAATCTACTACTGCATTCTCAGCTACTGGAGCATTGTCAGCTCCTGGTCAGGTACTTGGCTCCCTAAGTTGAGAGGTGGAAGAAGGGTGTGGAGAACTGGGGCCAGAGAAACCCCCAGGGCACAATCCCCTGTCCTAGGGGTGTGGAGATGAAATCAACCACTGGCAGCCCTGGTCTTAAGCTCTCCCCAGGCCGGCTCAATTGAGCCCAGAGTCCTTGTGCAAGGTTTCTGCCTCCTGGACTGAAACAAGACTGCTGAGCGTGGTTGACTCAGGCCCTGCAATCTGCTGGACGCAGTCCAGCATCCCAGTAGCTCCCCAGAAACTCAAAAGCCAGAATGTAAGTCTCCAACTTTCCCCAGGTCACGGGTACTCACCTGGGGCAAACTCCAACCCTCTGCAGGTTCTTGGTTCTCTTAATTGAAATGCAGAACCTGGGCGTGGAGACCTGCCACAGGCAGAGCGCCGGGGGCACAATCCCCTGTCCTGGGGCAAACTCCAGCCCTCTGTATATTCTTTGCTCTCTTAATTGAGATGCAGAAGCTGGGCATGGAGATCTGAGGCTGGCAGAGCCCCAGGGCACACCCCCTGTCCTAGGTGTGTGGATATGTACTCAGTAGCTGGCAGTGCTGGTCTCAAGGTTGTCCCCAAGCCAGCCCAATTGAGCCCAGAGTCCTCATGGAATGTTCGTGCCTCCTGGACTGAAACCAGGCCACTGAACGTGGTTGACTGAGGCCCTGCAATCTGCTGGACCCAGTCCAGCATCCCAGTAGCTCCCCAGAAACTCAAAAGCCAGAATGTAGGTCTCCAACTTTCCCCAGGTCATTGGTACTCACCTACCATGTTGTTTTTAATCACAATAGCTTTGTAGTACAACTTCAAGTCATGAAAATAATGTAATGTCCCTTTACCTTGCATTTGTTCCTGAGGGTTTTTTTTCTTGCTATTCTAGGTGGTTTCATGTAAATTTTAGGAATGTTTTCCCTAATTCACTCTTTCTTCTATTCTCTAGAAGTTCATACATTTATCAACATTTAGTAATCTATTAAAGAAGCATTGCTGTTAGTTCCCCTCAGTATCTTCTCCCTCACTTCAAACAGACATTTGCTACTTTTTGAACCATTTGTGAAACAACTCTTCCATAAATGACTCTAGTTGTACTGCCATGGTTGCATCAATGCCCTGAATCAGTTCAATATATTTAACTTTTATGATTGTTTTGACTTTAGGGAAGAGTCAGAAGTCACAGGTGCTAACCTCAGTAAACAAGGTGGAAGAAGACACAGTGTAATTTTGGGGGGAGTCTGCTTGTGGGTTCGATGGCATTTGGTGGGAGCATTTAATGTATGTTTGATCACATTTTATAAAGACATGCATGAAAGCGGACTTCCAGAACTGCTTCAGAAAATTGCAAGAGTGGTGGAATAAGAGTGTTCAATGCATTGGGGAGTATTTTGAGGGACATTAATTGAGGATTTAAAATATTCTTGAAGAGCTAAAGAAAATCATGGAAAAAGCTAAAATAATCCAAGAGAATTATATATCACTAAGATGAGAATATAAATAAAGAGATAGAAAACACAGAAACAACAAAAAAAGAAATAAAAATTTTAGACGAGAAAAAGACCATAAAACTCATTGCAAGATGATGGCATTCCTGTTGTATAGGACCTAAATGTCAGGTAAAGGTGACAGATTAGAGTCTTCTTAGAATTTTCTGAGCATATGTACTATCCTGGGTATCTTCATGTCTTGTTACTTCTGTGATACACGTGATAGCACTTAAATACAATTATTACCCCATCTATCTCCTTTTGAAAACTCCTTTACCTAGTTTTTATTCTGTTCAATGTCAAATGATGATCCTTGCTCCAGGTTGCCATGCCTCTAAATACTTATGGAAAAACCACCCAAGAATGTGGCACAACCCTGAAAATATTATCAGTCAGGCAAAACACATGGAAGTTTTTGCATTGGTCTTTGAGAGAGTTACCAGAAGATTTAGACTCCCAACCACAAATCTTTGAGAATAGCATTTATATTGCTTTCTCTGGCATTAGAAACCATCACCAGGTCTATAAAGGTGCCATCCTCATAGACCCTACTGATATGGGATTCGGAGGATAATATGCAATCAATTTTAAATGCTGTAGGATTCTCTCACTATAAAGTAATAAAACTTTTACCAACTCTTTGCTTCGACAGTTTTAAGTTTTTACAAGATTCCCGCATTCAGCAGAAATTTACTTAGACAATTTTGTCAGTTCATTCCCTGCACTTAGGTAGAAATGGAATTCTCAAATTCCCTGTCATTTTAGCTTACAATAGTATGCATTTAGTGATTTCAAATGAACATTTGAGGAATTAAGGGAGCCAAGAGTCTATAGGGGAGTGGAGATTGCGGTGGGGAGTGGTGAGTCCCGGTGACCCAGGGAAAGTTGGAGACCTATGCTCCAGGCATTTGAACTTCTGGAGAGCTACCGGGTACACTAGACTGAGTCAAACAGATTTCAGGGCCTCAGTTGAACACACCCAGTGGCCTTCTTTCAGTTCAGGAGGCAGAAATCTTACAGGAGGACTCTAGGCTTATTTGGGATGGCCTGGGGAGAGCTTAGGCCTAGCACCACCAGTAGTTGAGTTCATATTGACACCCTTAGGACAGAGGATTATGCCCTGGGGGGTTCTACCAGCCCCAGTTCTCCATGCCCAGATTTGCCTCTCAATTTAGGGAGCCAAGTGCCTGCAAGGGAGCTAATACTACTCCAGGAGCTGAGGGTGCAGGAGGGGATTCAACACACACTAGAGGAAGCTTTGGAACACCACTCAAAGCAAGGAAATACAGAAAAATGACCAAAGGAAAGACCAAAAGGCAGGCGCAAATCTCCAGCCCATCCCAACAAAGCCTAGGAGCCATGTACATAGAAGAAAATAGAAGCCATACACCTGAAATTACTGAGATGATATCAACTGAAATGAAGAAGCAACTAGAGGAAGCTATGGAGAAATTCAAATCTGAAATAATTGCCCAGGTAAAAGAAGAAATGATAAAAGTAGTGAAAGAAATAGTGAACACATCTAGTGAAGACAGAGCTAAAAAATTAGAGGAACAAAGCAAACAGATAGAATCCCTGAATTAACACTATAAGAAACAAACAGCATACACAAAGCAGATCCAAAGAGATATACAGCAAATCAAAAATTATATTGAAAGCTGTCAAAACTGCCTCAATGAAAGTGAAGTTACAATTTCAGTCCTCGAAGATAAGATCGCAGCTAGTGAACAGGAAGGGAAAGATCTTTTAAAAATAACAAAGAATCAGGGAATAACAATTCCACAGCTGCAAGATGATGCAAAGAAATATAACATAAGATTAATAGGGATAAATAAAAAAGAAAGGGACAGCCCAAATGATGTCAAGAGGATGTTTACAGAAGTAATAGCTGAAAACTTCCCAAACATGAGAAGGGAAACTGACATTTGGATTAGTGAAGCATATAGAACTCTAAATAGTCATAACCAAAATAAAACTGCATCCAGACACATAATAATCACCATCCCTGAAATCCAACATAAGAACAGAATACTAAATGCTGTTGGAGAGAAAAGACAGATCACCTATAAAGGAAAACCTATCAGAATCGCAGCAGACCTCTCAACACAAACAATGAAGTCAAGAAGAGCATGGAATGAGGTATTTTAGATCCTAAAGAAAAACCACTTTCTACCCAGACTGATGTACCATGCAAAACTGTCCTTCAAAATGGATGGAGAGCTTAGATACTTCCATGACAAACAACAGCTGAAAATCTTCATGAACACCAAACCAACCATACAAGGAATACTGAAAAATATTCTAGATACACATAGGGTAAAACCACCAAGGGAGGCAGAAAATTAAACAGAATGGAAAGGCAAAAATACAACAGCAGAAAGATAACATGTCAACAACAAACCAAAATATAACAGTTACAACCATTAATGTAAATGGCCTCAACTCACCATCCAAAAGAAACAGACTGGCAGAATGAATAAAGACACAACATCCAACCATATGCTGTCTACAAGAAAAACATCTAATCCAAAAGGAAAACCATAGACTGAAATTCAAAGGATGGAAAACAATACTTCATGCAACAGAAAATTAAAAAAAAATGGGAGTAGCTATCTTGTTTACAGACAATATGAACTTCAAGAATGTTCCAAAGAGATAAAGAAGGTCACCACATACAAGTTAGGGGAAAACTTCAAGAGAAACAGATAACAATCTTAAATATATATGCACCAAGTTCCCGAACACCCAGCTATACAAAGCAAATATTAACAGAAATTTAAAAATCAAATAACCAATAACACAATTATAACAGGAGACTTTAACACAACATTGACCCAAAGGGACAGATCAACTAGAAAGAAAATCAGCAAAGACATAACAGAACTGAATCACACCTGTGAACAAATGGACTTGATAGACGTATATAGAGTTTTCCATCAAACAACATCAGAATAAACATTCTTTTCAACAGTACATGGGACATTCTCTAAAATAGACCATATACTAGCCCACAGAACATATTTAAGTAAATGCAAAAGAACTGAAATTATCCCATTCATGTTATCAGAAGCTGGTGCCATGAAACTGGAAATTAACGATAAAAGCAACTGCAAAAACCTCACAAACAAATGGAAACTGAGTAATACACTCTTGAGCGATAAATGGGTCATGGAGGCAATTAAAGAAGAAACTAAACAATATGTACAAGCAAATGAAAATACAAACACAACTTACTGGAATTTGTGGGAGGCAGTGAAAGCAGTCCTCAGAGGAAAATCTATTGCACTGAGTACCCACATTAGGAAGACAGAACGAACACAAATAAAAAACCTGATACTACAACTCAAAAATCTAGAATATGAAGAGCAAGCCAAAACAAAAGCAAAAAGAAGGGAGGAAATTATAAAGATCAGAGCAGAAATTAACGCAATAGAGACTAAGAAAACAATAAAAAGATTCAATGAATCAAAGAGTTGGTTGTTTGAAAGAATAAACAAAATTCATAAGCCAGTAGCCAACCTTATTTTAAAAAAAGGAAAGAAAAATCCCAAATTCATGCAATAAGGAACGAAAAAGGTGAAATTATACAGACTCAGTGGAAATACAGAAGATTATCAACACCTATTTCAAAAACCTCTACTATCATAAGTTTGATAACACAGAAGAAATAGATATATTCCTAGATACATATGAACTAACAAAGCTGGATCAGGAAGATGTAAAACTGCTGAATAACCCAATTTCTATTACTGAAATTGAAAATGTAATTAAGTCCTTCCCAACAAAGTAGAGCCCAGGCCCAGATGAATTCACTGCAGAATTCTGCAAGAAATACAAAGAACACTTAATTCTGACACTCTTCAAACTCTTCAATGAAATTGAAAGGGAATCAATTCTTCCTAAGTAATTCTTGGAAGCAAACATTACTCTACTACCAAAAGCAGAGAAAGACCCAACTAAAAAAGAGAACTATAGGCCAATCTCCATAATGAACAGAGATGCAAAAATTATTAATAAATTATTAGAAAACACGATGCAACAAATCATTAAGAAGATTATCCACCACGATCAAGTGGGATTCATCCCAGGAATACAGGGATGGTTCAGCATACATAAATCAGTAAATGTAATCCACCATATCAAAAGAGCAAAAAAGGAAGAACCACATGATCATCTCTATAGATGCAGAAAATGCTTTTGATAAAGTCCAACACTCATTCATGATAAGAACCTTACAGAGAATTGGAATAGAAGGTCTTTATCTCAATATGGTAAAGGCCATCTATGACAAAGCAACAGCCAGCATCATATTAAATGGTCAAAAAATGAGAGCCTTTACCTTAAAATCAGGCACAAGACAAGGATGTCCATTATCACCACTGCTATTCAACATAGTACTGGAAATACTAGCCAGAGCAATTAGACAAGAGAGAGAAATGAAAGGAGTAAAGATAGGAAAAGAGGAAATGAAATTACCATTATTTGCAGATGAAATGACACTTTACATAGAAGAGCCTCAAAATTCCAGTGATAGACACCTAGATATAATAAATAAATTCAGCAAAGTAGCTGGATACAACTTCAATACTCAAAAATCAGTAGCACTTCTATACACTAAGAAAAAGAGTACTGAGGGAGAAATAAGAGAAGCCACACCCTTTACACTAACATCCAAAAAAATGAAATACTTAGGAATTAATCTCATGAAAGAAGTAAAAGAGCTATACAAGGAAAATTATAATACCCTGAAAAAGGAAATGGAAGAGGTCCTCAGAAAATGGAAATACATCCTTTATTCATGGATAGGAAGAATTAACATTGCAAAAATGACCATTCTACCAAAATTACTACACAGAGTCAATGCAATCCAAATCAAAATATCACTAACCTCATAGATCTAGAGAAATCACTCCTAAAATTCATCTGGAACCGGAAGAGACCTAGAATAGCAAAGGAAATTCTAAGCAGGAAAGGCAAGGCAGGAGGAATCATAATCCCTGACTTGAAATTAAACTACAAAGCTACTGTAATAAAATCAACATGGTACTGCAATAAAAACAAACCTGAAGAACATTGGAATAGATTGGAAGATACAACCACAACCACAAACTCACTCAACCACCTTATCTTTGATAAAGGTGGCAAACATGCTCACTGGAAGAGAGATAGTCTCCTTTAACTAATTTTGCTGGAAAAATTGGCTATACATATGCCTATCATCATGTACTAAACTAAAATCTAAATGGATCAAAGATCTAAATATTAAAACAGAAACACTAAATCTGTTGGAAGACAGACAAAGTAGGTAGAAATCTCGAAGATATAGGGGTAGGTAGAGTATTCATGAACAAGAATCAAACTGCATGGGAAATATTTCCCAGAATCAACAACTGGGACCACATGTTCTTAGAGAGATTATAAATGTCGTAAGAGATTTCCTTCAGAGTGAAAAGGAAACACAGAAATTGGGAAAAAATCTTAATGAACTGTCTCTCAGACAAAGGACGCCTGTCTAGAACTTATAAAGGATTGAAAAAATCAGAGCCTCAAAATTCAAAGACCCAATCCAAAAATGGGCATCTGAAATGAATACACAGTTCTCAGATGAAGAAATATGAATGGCAAATAAATACATGAAAAAATGTTCATCATCATTAGTCATGAGAGAAATGCAAATGAAAACCACACTGAGATTCCATCTCACCCCAGGAAGAATGGCTAAGTAAAAAACACTACCAACAACAACTGCTTGAGAGTCTGTGGTTAAAAAAGAACTCTTCGGCACCCTTGGTGGGAGTGTATACCGGTGCAACCACTGTGAATATCAATCTGGAGATTTCTAAAAAGCTGGGTTTGGAAGTCCCATTTGACCCAGCTATTCCACTTCTAGGCATATTCCCAGAATCACTGAAAACATCATACCACAGTGATATATGTGCACCTATGTTTATAGCAGCATAATTTGTAATAGCCAGATCTTGGAAACAACCTAAGTGCCCATCAACTTAGGAATGGATAATAAACTTGTGGTATTTTTGTACAATGGAGTACTACTCAGCTATAAAGAATGATCACATTGAGGTATTTATAAATAAATGGACACAAATTGAGACCATACTCATAAGCAAAATAAACCAAAGTCACAAGTGTAAATACCGTATAGTCTCCCTAGTATGAGAGTTGGTAATAGTATATAAGATTTTATAGTAATCATGATTTTTCCATTTCAGTGCTTTAAAGTGTTTCAATGTTTTCATTCATCAGTTGGAATGGTTTTAATCTGTTTTGTGTGACTGTATTATTTGTGATTGTAGGAACACCTGTTTTGAAGAAAACAAAACATTATGGCAGCCATTGCTGATTTAATATCATCTTTCTTAGAAGTCCTACCATGCTTCTACTGTGCTAATACCATCAGTTCTATCATGTTTTGACTTATTGTGATTTTAATATATGTGATAGTATAAACAAAATTTTTTTGAAAATGAGATATTGTAGTAGCCATTGATCATTTTATGTTATTCGATTCACAATATCCTGTAATTCTTTCACTCTTTTGAATAGTTTTATACTATTTTGGTATGTTTGATATTATTGTATTTGAAACTATGCTCAACTGTAGCAGAGAAAGAGATATTTTGACAGCTACTGTTAATGTCTGGTTGTCTTATTGTAAAGTGATTTTTTGCTTATGTTGTTCTGTTCTGATATGCCTTGTTCTGCCCTGTTTTGTTTTATTCTCCTTAAAATTATAAATAAATAAATAAATAAACATTTTTGGAATTAATTCTGCTCAAAAAGCAGAAACTCTTCAAAAAGAATAAGAAGAGAAAACAGGAAAAATCAAAAAGCCAGAAGAACCATTTCCTAGAAACTGACTGACTTCAGAAGTAAAAGCTATCCTTTGAAGCCTATGAGAATTACACTGCATATTACCACATCTAAAATAGTTTTACATAAATCATTCATATATACCACACATGACTATCAAGATATAACACTGAACATCTAATATACATTCAGTGGTTCTTAAATTTGGATAAAATTAGAATCTCTTGCTGAATTTTGAAAATACAAATTCCTGTCCCTATATTCAGGGATTTATGTGAAGGGGTCCCTCAAATTCACAGTTCTCCTGCTCCCTAAGTAATTATTATGTTCATTGATGTTTGAGTAACTGAATGAAAAAAATTAATGGCTAGTATCTATAATCTAGAGATGTAAATATAGACTGAAATTATTAGTTTGCTTCCAACAAGTAAAGTGTAATCAGAAATGTATCTCAGTTCCCTAAGTGAAATTGTATTCCCTCCCTATGTCTCCTATCTAAGAAATATCTAAGGGGAAAACTGGAAATCAGTCATTAATTTTGATGGTAAATAAATTAATTTGAAACTATCATATGTAACTTACAAATCTACAATTTTTATATTCATAATTATTTTATCCTAAATTCATTGTAAAACCCAAACTTTTGAAAAATTCGCCTTTCTCAGAAAAGTAATAGTTATGTGCTAGGCACTCAAATATTTAACACTTCTATTGCAATTTAAGCATTATTACAACATGATAGCATAAATAATTTTATCCTCATGCATGAGGGAACTGGGGTACAGACTGATTAGCTAACTTGCCAACGGTCAAAGAACTAGCATCAGACTAAGAAGGTAAATGCATACTAAATAGGCACTACACATTAATATGATAAACTCCCTTCACATTCATGCCAAGAATTTAAAGAGACTTTAATGTTCTGAAGAAGCACTCATCACAGTGGATTCCTACCATTTTGAACTTCCTGCTGTCCTTTTACAAGCACTTTTGTATTATAATAATTCATTAGCCACTAGCCCTACATGTCCACTAAGTACTTCAAATATAGCATGTGAATTGAGAGGTTCTTAAAACATAAAACACACACCACCATTTGAAAATTTCTTACAAAAAGAATAAAAAGAAGACTCAATAACTTTTGTATGGATAATATGTTGAAATTATATTTAGATATTTTATTTTTTTAGGTTTTAAAAAATATTACTACTAGAAATTTTAAATGACCTGATCTCATTATATTTCTATTTCAAAGCACTGTTGTAGCATTTCTTTCATATCTTTTCTAGAATATTTGTTCATCATCTTCATTAGGACACAGATTATGTTTAATGTACTTGTACCCTTCTCTGAAAATAAAATATACATTTACTTAAAAGTATTCATTAAAAAAATTCATGACATATGATTTGGTTTTAACCCAGTTATCTGCGTATTGTTCTGTATACTACAGTTTTGCATAATTTTCTTCATACGTCATTGCAAAGAATCAGTAAATAAATGAGAGGAAAAGATGAAAGACAATGCAAAAAACTGATGATAGTTCTAGTCAAATACTCTCTCACTAGTAACTGAAATTTTAATAAATAGAAAAATGTAATTGCATATATCACCATATAACTTATAATCCTGTATGGCAAGTTACACCTAGCATTGGTTAAATGTACCCTTACCCAAAAGATTCATGATAAAGGATTCATTTTCTAAAAGTTCATTATGATTTTTAAAATTTTTTTTAAATTTCATTTTAAAAAGAATAAAAAAAAATAGGGCAGTACAGAGCAGAGCAGAACAGAACAATATAGTCAACACAGTACTTTACATTAAGACAACCGGACATTAACAGTAGCTATCACAATATCTCTTTCTCTGCTATAGTTGAGCATACTTTCAAATACAATAATATCAAACATAACAAAATAGTATAAAGCCATGCAAAGAGTGAGGAAGTACACGGCATTCTGAACCAAATAACAGAAAATGATCAATGGGTACAATAATATCTCATTTTCAATAGAAAAATTTTGTTTAAACTATCACACATATTCAAATCTCAATAAGACACAATGTGATAGATAGAACCAATGGTAGTAGAAGAATAGAAGCATGGTAGGACTTCTAAGAATGATGATGTTAAATCAGCAATAGCTGTCATAATGTTTTGTTTTCTTCAAAACAGCTGTTCATATCATCACGCATGATAAAGTCAAACAAAACTGAATAAAACCATTCCAACTGATAATTGAAAATATTGAAAGGCTTCAAAGCTATGAGATGGGGACTCATGTTTACCATAAAATCTTATATACTCTTATCAACTCTCATACTAGGGAGACTATATGGTATTTACCCTTGTGAGTTTGGTTTATTTCACTTAAGAGAATGGTCTCAAGTCATGTCCATTTATTTATAAATATCTCGATGTGATCATTCTTTATAGCTGAGTAGTACTCCATTGTATAAAAATGCCACAACTTTTTTATCCATTCCTCAGTTGA
>PVJX010028701.1:0-23632 GCA_004027295.1 Dolichotis patagonum | reverse complement strand
GTTTTTGTCAGATCGTGGAGCAGAACTGTTAACAGTCTCACTGTTTGAATGTCTACTTTACATGTTTTAACTTTGTAATTAGAACAACTATTTCAAAGAAGTCAGTATGTAATTAGTCAAGTAATAATTTCTTAGGTTTTATTGCTGTTGTACTCCTCCTTTTTTCCTTGAAATACTGTATTGTCGCTACCCTTTATTCGGTTTTGTTTTGTTTTTTTTCTCTTTAAATAAAAAAAAATTTAAAAAAATCATCTCTAGCAGCAACCCCCCCCCCAAAAAAAAGCAATTCACTTTCTTCTTGATTTGGTGCTTAGACAGAAACCACGCATTCTTTTCCCATTTCTGCTTTGCATGTGATTTTGAATATGTCAAAGTCAGGGAGATATTGATAATTTGGGAGGACAGATGCTTGAGTTAAGCTCAAACAGAGGTATTTGACTTTTCTTCTCCTCTTGTGAGGATGACTTTTATCGTCTTGAGAATAAACCTTCCCCCTTGCTTTGCTTAGGACTTTAATCACTGCAAATTATGACGGTAATTTTTGGCATATTATCCTGAGTTGCCCACGCCACCTCCTTTACTGCTACTTCTGTATTTCTAGTAGTGTATAGAAATGGCTTTAGTGGTTTTGCTTTTGTCATTTTAGTTGAATTTATATAGGGCTTGTTATGGTTCAGACCTAGAACCAGAAGCCTCATGTTTTCAGAGGTAGGGTTGTTGGGAGGTAATTAGATCAGGGGTGCCATACTCACCACGGATTCATACATGCCTGTGTGTGCTGTCAGGAGGTGGGATCTGTTTGGAGTGGGTCCCAGGCAGCATGACCTTCTCTCTCTGCTTCTTGGCTCCTGGGAGGTGAGCAGTTCTCCTTCACAGTACCCTTCTAGCATAATGCTTCTAGAGTCAGCTTACCATGAACTGAAGCTCCTGTACCATGAACCAAATTAAACCTCTCTCTCTTTGAGTTGTGGGTATTGAGTTCCGGACATAGGAAAGCTGGTGAATACAGGACTTTTTGGATGGAGGTGGGTACTGGGGATCTAACCCAGGTACACTGTACCACTGAGAGAAATTCCTAACCCCTCAAAAGACGTTTGTTTTTTTTTTCTTTTGTTGGTTTTGACACAGTGTCTGCTAAGTTGCTCAGGCAAGACTTGAACTTGTGATTCTTCTGTCTCAGCCTCTCAAAGTGCTGGATTTATAGGTGTGCACTACTGAACCTGGCTTCTATAGGCCTTTCTTAATCTGCTATTAAAATGTCATGCCTCCTTGACAGACAAAAATGGTCACATGCCCTTTGCACAGCTGAGTGAGGAAGTCAACGGTAAGGAGCTTCTCTTCTTCCCCAAGGATTAAAACATTGACTTTCATGTCTGTTCCCGTTCCCGAGGACACGTGTCAAAATTTATATTGCTGGTGGCATTTGAAATAGTATCTGCATAGTTCAGGAGGCATCACTGTTTACCCATTAATCACTCTGGGCTACCAGTCAAAATATTTTCTCTGCAGAAATTCCTTTCCTATTTTGTACCAATTAATATTGGATGGAACTCAAGAGTCACAGTTAATCTGTGGCAAAGCTTTTATTTGCTGTCAGGCATGTAGACATGAAAAATGCTCAATGTAATATTTTAATTAATAAAAATATGCTGAGAAGTGTGTTTTTGTGAAGTAGATTTCTATTACACTTCATTACATTTCCAAATTTAATGGACACATATATTATGCCCTGTCACCATGGGAACCGCATCAAGACAGGCATTTATAGGCTGTTGGATATAGTTATAAAACTCTCACAAAGACAAAATTGTTTCTTGTAAGTTTAAAAGAAGCTGTACTCATTTACGGTATGTATAATTTACCCTGGAGCTTGAGGCAAGAGAAAGGGTCTTTATTTGATTTAGAGAGTAACACTTCTTTTTATGATGCTCTTACATTTTAATTATTTTGAGTCTATGTTCATGGAGATACAATTTGCCTTATTTTGAAAGCAAATAAAAAACACAGAAACTTTGTATAACCAATGGAAAAAATTCTTTTTTATAACTATGTAAAATGCAGCACACTTTTAAAAATGAAAAGTTCAGAACACATAAAAGTAAGAACTACAGTAAACCCCTATATCGCCAACATTTTGCCTTATTCATTTTATCTATCCCTCACAAACACCATATTTTATGGTTGAAATATTTTAAAGTAAATTCCAGACATTATATCATTTTACCCTCAGATACTTTAGTATGTATATTAAAAATGAACAGGGCTAAAAAAGAGTAGCACATAGTTGGCCAACTTTCCATATGAAAAAAAATATCATAAAACAGATGACAGAGCAGAGACCAAATATATCGGTCACATGAACACAAGAAAGCGGGCTTACCTCACTTACTGCAAACGAAAAATAAGAATTATCAAACTACCTCTAAAACAAAAAGTCTTGTTCTACACTCTTTGAAAGGAACGTCCCTAAAATTAGGTGATTTCAAAAGTTAAAAATGAAAGAATAGGTAGTTGAAAAAATTTTTTGGTAATTGCAGATTTTAAAAAAAGCCAGGAGTGTTGATATAGGCAAAGTAGAATTATGTCTAAGCACCTTAAAATAGATTAGGATGTGTTGTAGTAGCATAGGCAGAAAACCACAAAGATGATGTGTGGTTATCTTTCCATCCAGCTACACAGCCAAGGCTTACAGAGAGTGACAACTGTAAGACAGGAGAGGAGACTCCAGCACATTTTTCTCAATTCAAGAAAGTCAGAGGATGAAATACTAGTAAGGATGGAAGAGATGCAAACAGGTAACATATAACTCTGCAATGAAACTTGAATCCTTCTAATTGAGATTATGCCTCCCCTTTACCTAACAGTCTTTGAAACTGAAGTCAGTGAAATCTAAAGGCAAGGGAAACGTCATAGGGTTTGAACCCTGGCTTAACTTCTCTTGCTCTTTCAAATACATATTGTATTTTTCTTTTCTTCTACTCAAAATTATTTATGTGTTTTCCACATTCCATTCACGCGGCCTGCCTTATCCCAAATGAGGGTCTATGCTAGCCGCTTACGATTTTCCATACTAAAAGCAAGCAATGGTGCTGACTTTTAGATCAGACAGAGCTCGAAATATCTTTCCTTAACTGTTTCCAACCTTCTCTTCCAAGGAACTATCTGCATTACCCTCACAGGAGCTTTCTACCTTTTTTCAACGCCAGCAAAGAAATGTGAGATTTCTCAAAGTGGTAGATTGCTTTTCCTTCAGTCTGGCTCATACCTGGCATGTGCAGGGACTTCTTGGACAGATGACTAACTTGCAGGCTTTGTTTAAGGAATCAGAGGTTTAATCTGTTGCTTAGGGTACTACTTCACTTTGTTCAAGACCTCCCTCCTTCGGAAGAATAACCTGTATGATAGAGCTTGTGAAGCCTGATGTTTCCTGGAATGCAGTATTTGTTTAAAGGTACTAGCTTCAGGATTTTTTTGGTCTCTGAGGTACGGTAATTTTCCCTTCTGATTTTTGTAAGATGAATATGAATGATCCAGATGGGGAGTGTAAGCGACATAACAGCACCAGGGCGGGTTGTAATGGGATTACCAGGGATCAGGGACCTATAAACTGGTGAAAAGTGACTGTGGCAAGTCGATGGAACTTGAAACGACTTTACGAAGCGGCTGGTTGCTCTGTTAGCTCGACATGTATTCCAATGTTTACTTGCATAGTTTTAAAAAGTTTGTTTTGTTTTCTTACCTTGAAGCTGTGAAGGACTCCATTCATGTCTTGATGTGAGGAACTGCAAGCAATAGTTACAAATACAAAGAAGTAGCTGTGAATGTGGATTTGTGGCTGGCTTGCTCCAGAAATTAGAATTGCGTACTAACAATGTGACCACTGATGCTGACTTCAACTCTCTGAGCTTTCTTACCTTCTGTAATGTAGGAACAAAGTAATGAGGATTCAACTGGAGAATTTTTTTATTTTAAAGAGAAAAAACAATAAAAACAATCATACAGAATTTCATATCAAGATAATGGGAAATTAACAATGGTTAATATATTGAGTATTATTATTACTCAATATTACTATTATTATTATTCAAAGTACTTGCTCAGATGACAAGATATAGGCATGCAAAACTGAGCTAACAATATAAGCACAAACCATTGTTTTCAAGGAACTGAGAGAAATCAGTAGTATAATTTTCTTAGCTATCTTGTATATATGTGTATTTTTTCTTTTCCCTTCCTTCTTTTCTCCTTTCCTCCATCTCAGTCATTCTTTCCTTTTGAGCAGTTTCTTTCCCTTTCAGAACATCTATTGTAGAGTTTGGATTTTATTTATTCTTTTACTTTCTAGGAAGACAATACAATGTTTACGCATGGCAGTCTGACTTCTTTCACAATGGTGTCTGGTTGCATGCATTTACCTACAAAATCTTTGAGTTTGTCTTTCTTCATAGCTGAGTAGTAGTCCACTGTATAGAAATACCACATCTTCTTTTATTCATTCCTCAGTTGATGGGCATTTGGTTTGTTCCCAAGATTTAGCTATTACAAATTGTGCTGCTATAGATATGGGTACACATATATCGCTGTGGTATGATGTTCTTAACTCTTTAGGGAAAATACCCAGAAGGGGAATAGCTGCATCACATATGACCTTGAATCCTAGTTTTATAAGGAATCTCCACACTGATTTCCACAATGGTTGCACCAGTCTACACTCCCACAAACAGTGGAGAAGTGTTCCTTTTTCCCCACAGCTCCTTCAGTATTTGTTATTGGTTGATTTCTTGATGATAGCCATTCTTTTCAGGATGAGATGGAATCCAAGTGTTGTTTTAGTTTGCATCTCTCAAATGACCAGTGATGTTGAATATTTTTTCATATATTTATTTTCCATTTGTATTTCTTCATCTGAGAAGTTTGTATTCATCTCAGATGCCCATTTTCAAATTTGCGGAGCCTGATTGTTTTCAATTCTTTGTGTGTTTCAATTCTTTATATGTTCTAGAAGTCCATTGTGTGAGAGACAGTTGGCTAACATTTTTTCCCAATCTGTGGGTGATTTCTTTTGATATGCAAAAGCTTTTTAATAAGATGAGATTCCATCACCTGGAGAATTTTTGTGAAATGCCTGGCAGAGAACCTACATACATTAATTATTCTGTTGATTGAAAGCTACAGTAATTGTAATTTGGCTTTTAAAAATAAGTTGAAAATTTTACATGTGGCACAAAAATATAAAATTTACCATTTTAATCATCTTAACATGTACAACTCAATAGTGTTCAGTATGTTCACATTGTTGTACAACAGAATTCAGAACTTTTTCATCTTATAAAACTGAAACTTCACTTTTAAAGCCCTAATCAGTTTTAAAAGAACAGTTTTCAATTTATAGGAAAAATTGTGAAGATGGTACAGAGAGTTCTCATATAGGCATCACCCAATTTCTCCCGTATTAACGTCTAATGTTAGTGTTGTTTATTCACTTTAAGGTGGTAACTGTGAGGTTGATACATTATTTACTAAAGCCAATACTTTACCCTGATTTTTAAAAAGTTTTTCTTTAGTTTTCATGTTCCTTATTTTCTGTTCCAAGGTCTTATCCAGTAGTCAACATTTCCTCTAGTTGTTATGGCTCTTTAGGTTCCTCTTAGATGTGACAATTTCTCAGACTCTGTTTCTGATAACCTGGACCATTTTGAGATGCACTGCTGAGGTATTTGTAGACCGCTTCGCATTTGGGACTTGTGTGACTTTTTCCTCATGATCAGGCTGTGCTGAGAGGACATACGATCTACACCACATTCCCATTGATGCTGTTCTTCCTTACCGGGCTAAAATACAGTTTGTATTTGCACTGTAATGTTTCAAAGGTCTCCACTTGCAATTCCCTAATAACATGATATTAAGGTTCCTTTTAGATCTTTATGTGCCTTCTGTACATTTTCTTGGATGAGATGTCTGTTTAAATCTTTTGTCCATTTTTAAAAGTTGTTTTTTTCTTACTGCTGCGCAGCAGATACTGTCCCCTCATCTGCAGCTGGTCGTGGTAAGAACTGCACTCTGACGCCAAGTCAAAGGGAATCTATCCCAGAGTGCAATGCTGTTTCGTTGTCCAGGGTCTCCACAGGTGCTGACTCTGTGTGCCAGATGGTGGCACGAGGTCGCCATCATGGTGACTAGACAGCGGGTGTGGAGATTGGTGGAATTTCCTGGTGAAGCTGGAAGGGGAGCTGAGTACGCACGACTTTTCCTGACCCATTTTGCCTTTGATCCTGTGTATGCTGTTTTAATTAGAACCCTAGAGTGCAAGTAGCTTCGTAAAGGGGAGGGGGCATTGGTATTTTTAATATGTTGTAGCCCGCAAGTCATTATTTTCCAAATCACCCCTAATAAACTCATTTACCCACAAACAGGAATCCTGTGAGTCATTCTTTGGACTGTCAGCACCCTCTCAATTTGGGGGCATGCGTTTCTTTTGTGTCTCTGGGAAATTCATGCAACACTGGCCTATTTATTTTTTTAATGTCTCCCACAGAATGAAAGCTTTTAGTTTTAATAATGTCCATCTCATGAGTATTTTCTTTCATGGACCATTATTGATGATTTTGCATCCAAAAGCTCACCATAAAACACAAGTTCCCATAGCTTTACTGTTCCGCTGTTGTGAATCAGGTTATTGGTTTTGTATTTTATGTGTAACATGTAGGTACGTACAACCCATTTTAAGTTAATTTTGTGAAACGTATAAATGTCTAAGTTCTTTTTTGTTTTGGGGGTTGCATGGACACCCAATTTCTCTAGCACCGTTTGTTAAAGAGCCTGTTTTCCTCCATAGCATTACCTATGGTTCCTTTTCCAGTATCAGCTGACTGTATTTGTGTAAACCCATTTCTGAAGTATGTTTCACATTGATCTGACTCTATTCTTTAGTAAATGCCATAGTATTTTTATTATTGTAGTTCTAGAGTAAATCTGAAAGTCATATCATGTGAACCTTTCTTCAACACTGCTCTTCAATATTGTGTTGGCTATTTTAAGGTGTTTTGTACTTCTATGTAAGCCTTAGAATCACTTTTCAATATCTACAACATAGCTTGCTTAGAGTTTGGCATGAACTTCATTAAATCTATTAGAATGGTCTGTGGAGTATTGCCATCTTTCTAATCCTGAGTTTACCAATCTATGAATGTGAAATCTCTCCCTTTTTATTTGCATCTTTTTATTTCTTTCCACAAAACTTTGTGATTCTGTGTAATTGAATTTACAGTGTAATAATACAGTACTTGCAATCTAGTGTTGAAGATGTAAAGACAAGACAATGCTGGTATGTTTTTAGTTGGAGTGTAAATTAGTGCAGCCATCAAGGAAAGCACTAAGGCTCCTTACAGAAAATTAAGCATAGGCCTATTGTGTGATGCAGCGATCCAGTGCTAGATGTACAGTACATCCGAAGGAAATGAACTTGGTATCTCATGGAGGCAACTGCACACACATGGCCAGTGCAATACTAGTCATGATACTGAGGTGAGGGAACCAGCCTGTATCCATCAAGAGACAAAGAAAATGTGGATGTATGCCCAGAGGGATACATTTCAGCTTTTTCAGAGAAGAAACCCTGTCATTTGCAAGAACATGGAAGGAATTGGAGGTTGTTAAGTGAAATAAACATGCACATAAAGAGAGGTGCCACATGATTTCACTTTTATGTGGACACTGAAAATGTCAGACTCGTGGAAGCAGAGTAGAACAGAAGCCATGGAATCAGGGGTTGGGGGAGGACTGGGGCGATGTTAGCAAAAGTGTGCAAAATTTCTCCTAAGAGGAGGAAGTTCAAGACTCTGCTGTGCAATATGGTGAGTACAGTTGTAGTTTGGGTTTGGATGTCTCCCCAAATCCTCATGTGGGCATGGTGGTAAGGCTTTCAAAGGCTGCTGAATCTAATATTTGTGATTGGTTTGTTGTCTAGCACTGGGACTGGTGGTGTGAGTGCTGCATCCACCCAGAGGTGGTAACCAGCATATAATTTAAGGGAGGGAGGGAGGCCTGCTCCTCCCTTTTGCCTGTTTTGCTCTTGTCCCTTTTGGTATCTGCTGCACACGCCATGGGCGGCTGCCCTTCAGGCACTCCACCCTGCCTTGGAGCCAGCTGAGTATGGACTGAAACTTCCACAAACTGTGAGCTAAGTAAATCTTTCCTTCCTTCATTTTGGCAGTCGGGTATTTTGTATCAACAAGGAGAAAAAAGTAACCAAGATAGCAATGTATTGTATATTACCAGGAAATTGCTAAGAGCAGTGTAGATTGGAACTATTTTGACTTCAATATTGTGTAATTTGCATTGTTTTACTCTGTTCTGCTTTGTTCTGTTTTGTTTTGCCTTGTTTTGTTTCATTCTCTTTAAAATTAAAAAAAAATCTATTTCAACTTCACAAAGGAGAACGAGTATGCAAAATAATGCATGTGTAATTAGCTTGATGGAGCCATTACACAATGGATATATACTGTTCAAAGCCTTACAGTGCATACCATAAATATATACATTTTTTTCAATTTAAAAATATTTAACATAACTTTGTATATTAAGACAAAAATACATTTAAAAATTTTGTTGTATTAATACATAACATCTTTTTGTCTTTATAGGACCATATAGTCCTTGTAAACACAGGACTCTATGTACACAAACAAATGCTTTTCAACATTCTTGTGCCATAAGTGATACCAACCCTGGATTTGGCATGGCACAAAGCAGGAATGAATCTGCTGCAATTACATGAACAGTTTCATAGAAAGATGAGTCCTGAACTGAACATATAATCTAGGAAAAAGAAAGTAGAAAAGTAAATTCGTCAGGTTCAGAAGAGTGAAATAACCCAGCCCATATTATATATTCTAAGAAAATTTATTTTACAGTTTTTCACATATAGACCTTAATATGCTGCATTACAGTTACAGTTTAAGTATTTCATTTTTTGTGCTATTGTAAATAGTCCTCCAAAGTTTTAATTAAAAATAATTTTTAGAATATTCCCTGCTGCTATATGGGAAAGCAACTGTCTTTTATATATTACTCTGCTATTCCCTGGTTCTGCTAAATGTACTTTTTAGTTCTAGAAATCTTATCATTACTTCTTTGGGGTTCTATAAATAGACAATCAGGTCATGTGAGAATAGAGATAATTTTAATTCTTCCTTTAAAATCTGCACCCTCTTTGTCTCCTTTGGTGATCCACACCAGCTAGGATTTCTACGACATGAAACAGGATTGGAGAAGACAGCACCCTTTTCTTGATCAACTTAGGAGGAAGGTGTCCAGCTCTTTCACAAAAGATTATGTGAACTAAAGCATTTTTTGTAGATACATAGATTTAAGAAGAAGATTTATGTATATGTAATATGTAGATTTATTTAGATACTTAGATTTATAGATATATGGGTCTTTTGTAGAATTTCAAGATGAGAAAGCTCTTTTCTAATCCCACTTTCCACAGAGGTTTCTTTTTTAAAATTTTAATTATTTTATTTTGTGGCACTGAAATGAAAGTTTTTAAAGTTTATTGTTTTAAACTTTATTTTATTCATACATATCTCGATAAATGGAGTTTACTTTCATCTAAAGCGGTAGGTACATGCACACATCTTGATTCTGTTTTAATCTGCCTCTCCTCCCCTCATCTCCCTCCCTCTGTCTCTAGATCCCCTTTCATTTTTCTTATTATTGTTACTACTATTTTTAGTTAATGCTAATGACATATGATTTTTACATCCATTGCTGGTATTTGATATATGCATGCATGTGACACATCTTACTTTTTCTTAATTTCTCCCTCTTCTCTTCCTTTCACTCACCCTTGTACCCCTAGACCCCTCCCATTTGCAAAAGATCACCCTGTTTCCTTCTAAAGAATGCTTCATTTTGCTTACTATTTACATGTTACCTTCCTGAAATGAGTGAATGGTTGTCAGACTTTGCCAGATGTTTGTCTGCATATAGCGATATGATCAGGTGATTTTTCTACCTTTGTTGTGGTGGTAGATTATTATGACTGATTTTTTAATGCATTAAAGCCAGCCTTAACTATATATGCTTGGTTGTGGTGCAATTATTTCTATGTAAGATTATATTTTATTTGTTATAATTTTGTTTACATCTTTACTATATTGAGTTTTCCAATTTAGGTTATTGATTTTTCTTAAATCCTACTTTTGTAATTTTTTAGCATACAGGGTCATACAATATATACTTAAGAATTTAATTTTCCTAGAAGCGTTTGTAAATGGTATTGTGTTTTAGTTTCCATATTTTCCTTGTGAGTGTATTGAAATTTGAATGATTTTTTTCACGTAATCTTATACCTTGCAATTTTGCTGATACTTAGAGTTTTAGGGGTTTTTGGTGTAGTCTTGTCATATGCAAATAAGAATGGTTCATTTTTTCCTTTGTGGTATATTTGACATCATTTTCTTGCCTGATTACCCATAATTTTTGTATAACATGTAAGCATAGAAAGGTCTGCTGTCAGATAGCAAGAAGCCCATAAGAATCTCAACCAAAACATTAGTCTCAGTAAAATCTGTGACTACTCAGGCTACCCTTTGAGTTAGGAGAGGGTTTTCTTCCATGATCCTTGCTCTCCTTTCTCCTTGTCTCTCCTTGTATTGGGAAGCCTGTGTCTTCTTATTCTCTTCCAGCATCTGTTCTCTAGAAGAAATCCCACTGAGTTCCCATGGCTCAGCATATGGTCCCATGGCATTGGTCTTTCAATAGCATTTCTGTCTGGTGAATTTCAGTCACATCCAGTTGGCCCTTGGATAAGTATTGCACACCACTGCCCTTCCAAATTCTACACATTCAAGCATCTTCTCTTATCATTTTGTTCCCATGGGAAGCCCCAGCTACTTCTCATCTCCAGACATTCCCAGAAGAATAAGGCTCAGGTATTCATATTCCCTTTTTTGATTTTGAGGAACATATATAGGGTTTTCTTAAAAAAATAAATAAAACAATTCATGGGCTTCATTTACATAGTGGCGTGGCATTATCAGGTGATAATATAATGCTTTATATGATATAATGTTTTATATCATCAGGTGAACAAGTAAGTGGGGAGCAATCTGGCAGCTCCTTCTATTTAAATGATCATAGTCCCTGTGAGAATTTCGTAGAGACCTTATATCTCAGCAGAGAGGGAGAGGAAAGCAGAAAAAATATTCAACTTCTCTGCATCTGCAAATTCATGTCAAATAAATGTGTCTTTTCTTAGGCAAACATCTAGACTTCATATATCTAGGCCAGAATTGGATGGATCCATTTGGGTCATTCTTAGCAAGCCCTTACATTATGTGTCTAGCACTTTGTTTCACCATTTCTAGAAAGTCATCACCTATTGTGTCACATTTCTAGGCCTCTTTTGAATTTCAGAAACATGAGAAAATTTCCGTTCATCACCCAATTTCACTGTTATTGATGTTGTAAGCTAAACCATGCTATGGCAGAAGACTTGACGCTCGAGATGGGAGGATGTTGGTAGGGTGCCCTGTGGAGATGATGCTTGGATTGAGCTGTAAAGGCTGAATAACTGCTAACTTGCAAGGAGGGCAAAGGGACAGTCTAGAAGGAAAGAACATGTGGCTAGTAGCATGAGACCAACAAGGAGTGGTAACAATGCCAGGGCGATTAGAGTTCAGAGAGTAAACACGTTTGTCAAGAAGTGTGAAAGATGTCAGATTTTACCTTGCTTGCACAAGAACAAGATAACCTTTCACCATGTTTTTGGTTGCAGGCAGGAGACACAAAACTCTAGGGTCAGAGATCAAGGGCATTATTATTCACATGGCACTGCCCATTTTCACTCATTATCATCCCTTACCTCTCCCTAGGGTTTGCAGAATTGATATGGAAGGGCCCAGGCAGAGCTGCACACACAGTGAGTTTGTCATCCCTGAAGAATCCAGAGCTGAGGTGTCTGGTCTTCTGAAATGAGAAGTCAGTCTGCTGGACCTTCTGTTTGGAGTGAAATATCATCTTTATCACACTGGCAACAGACAAATTTGCTTTCTCTTCCAGAGGAACTCAAGATCTCTAACTCCTAAGATGTCTAAATCCTTGAAAAGAGAATGTGGAACAAAGGGGCAGTTATTGCCTCCTCTTCCAAGGAGTGCTGAAGTGTGAGAGATTCACTGGGAGTTGTTTTCCAACAGGATGCAGCAAAATGAAACTGGAAAGGTTAAGTATGCATCAGATCATGCAACAAGGGTTTCCTCCTGACTCTGCTATGCACTGCAGAGTTAAGGGCTTTCAGCTATCACGGCATAGTAAGCACTGGGTGCATGGTCATTCTAACATCAATTTACTGGCCGCGGTTAAGAATCCAGTGTACCTTGCTTCTGTGGTTTCCCACTTGAGGTTACTTCTGCCTGAAACACCCTTCCTTCCTTTTCTCCCTGAGTCCTGATGGTCTCTTACTTATTTTCTTAGTCTCAAGTGAAGCCTCCCTCTCTACCACTTTACTTATCTGTTTTCCTGATCTCTCCTACCTTCTGACTGATTGGGTGGCCTAGGTTTTAGGCATCTTATCAAATTGCACTATTCGTTCATCGCTTCTGAGGCTCAGTGAACCAGTCCACCATTCAAACCTCGATATTCTGGAAATGAAATGTATCCACCTGAGAAAGGATCAACAGCTTCTGGGTTCTGGTTTTCATCCTGTTTGTGTGAGCAGAGCTCTTAACTGTCATGCAGAGTGTCTTTCTGACAAGCTTCCTGATCATTCTTTTTCACTAACAAGAAGGATTTTCAGGTGAGAGGAAGAGAAGTATTAACTGGGGAGCAAAAGAGGTGGAATCACCAGATAGTTTGTTTTTCAGGTTAAGTCAGACATCCCCACATACATATTTTTTGTTTCTAATCTACCATTTTTGTAGACCAGAGTTAAAAAAAAATCACAAACAAAACCATACTTTCATTTGTTTTTATAGACATTCTTAGAAGCAGCCAACAGTTTGTATTATGTTTGGCAGAAGTATTTTATTTTACTGTATTTCTTCTTCGCCTCCTACATCTGCATTCTTCAGAGGAATGTCCTACTATTTAGTTGGCCAGACGTAAATGTAGAACTTGATGTCTGTATATGGGTAATGCCTGAATCTGTACCTCTATGCTCATTTAAATCAAGACTTTGAAAGGAAGAAGGGAAATCTTGGAGTCTTGAAACATATAAATACTCATTCTTGTCAGAGTGTTCTATGCATATTCCTTCCACAAGGCAACCAATTTTCAGTCCTGGTGACTATATTCATCTCTAAGCCAATGCAAGCCAATTTAACAAAGAATACTTCATGAGATACTTATCACAAGTGTCACTAAAGGCCAATTATGAAACACCTATTTCATTTCCTTCAGCCATTGATTTTCTAATTTGTTGGCAAAAATATATGACTTCAGTCTAACATGATATTTGCTTTATAAGCCTATCTTATCTTTTGCTTATGATTCCATTGTGTTCTAACCACTTAAAGATTTCTCATCTTATTATATTTGTTGCTAAGTTAGAGTTTCTGAGTTACAATAGCCGGCTCGGCTCTTCTACAGAGGTGGGATGATGATAGCACATCTGTTTTCCTCTAATCTTGTGGAACCTGTCTCAAGTGCTTGATTTAAAGACAATTATAAGCAATTTAATAGGTGCTTGCTAATTTTCTTATTATGCTAGGATGCATATCAGCCAGACCAAATGTTTATGCTCAGGTTCACTCTAAGTGCTCCCCACCTGCATTTTGCCAATACTTCTCCTGCAACATCTCCATTATTCTTATTGCACAAGTTTGTTTTTCTAATTTGACTTGGTAAGCAGGAATTGAAAAATGACTACAATCATTTAGCTAAGTTTAGAGTCATGATAATTTAGTACTCTATCTTTTTATTAGCAGACCTGTCTTCTGAGTTTATATTTCTCCCCTGGTATAGTTGTTTAATGCTCTTTTCTTTGCCTCTTAGCATTAATTTTATTCTGGATTTTCATGCGCAAGATCAATTCTGGCCATATTCTTTTACAGAGCAGGTATTTTTCCTCTTTCTTTGGCTAACCCTCTCTAAGGAACCATAAAGCAAATTATAGACATTAATTTTTATGACTTGGAGACCAAAGTTAAAGAAAACTGTCAACAAGAATTACACAAATGACTATAATCATTTGCCTTGATAAGAATTTAAGCTTTTAAATTCTGGCACTTTTTAAATCCTGCCTGCAAGTATGTAAAAGCTTCACTTGGCACAAAATTGGCATTGTAGGAAATCACTATGACATTCAATATTTTAAGTAAGGGGAGAGAAAAATGAAAGAAAAAATTAATTCACACGTAGGTATCATGACTGACACATTTAGACCCCGCGATCTAAAACTTAGAAACTATCCTGCATGATGAGGGCCTTGAAAACTAGTTTATAATAAAAGTAGTAATTAAGACAAGTCTCAGTGAATTGGATCTTTCTTTGAAAAATAGCATCATCAGTTGCACCTAGGACCTCCCATGCTTTTCAAAATAAGATTGATAAAGATAGATGATTACTCAAGGGAAGAACACACACCACCAAAGAGGAAGGAAATTAAGGGTGCAGGGGAGGATTGTCCAGGGTCTGTCATCTGGCAGAGAATGGCTGAGACCGTGATGTTGGCCACCTTCTAAGAGCAGTGGATTTCTGGCTTGTGAATAAGGCTCTTTGTTCCGAGGGCTGCTAGCAGTCTGTTTCGGCTGCTCAGAGGGTACTAATGCAGGCCCAGGTGCCTTCAGTGCCTGGTTGAAATGCTCATGCTTAATTGGGAGCACACAGAACCACTGGACATATTAAAAGGGAGTATCATAGTCAGAGATGGGTTGTTGAATTCCTCTCTACATTTTTAGTAGTGCATGTTTGGAGCACATGATGATTACATTTCCCATGGTGAGCTGGTACGTGTACATAACACATCTTCAATCTTTTTGGTCCTTCTTTCCCCTCCTGTCCCTCCCTCTGTCTTTGGTCCCCTTCCCATTTAATTGTATTTTTATATGGGATAATGAAACCACAACCTTCACACTGAGCTACATTTGCAGATTTATTTTTCAAAGTTTTATTTTTGACAGGTTTTCACTGTGTTGCTAAGTCAGGCTGAGCTCAAACTTGTGTCCTAGTGCTGTTGCAGAATTTCCAAGAGACGGGAGGGACCAGGAGGTGTTACAGAAGGACTTTATTAGTACACAACCTAGCCAGTAGAAATGCTCAAAACCAGGCTGGGACCCAAACCAGGACCCCCTTTTGGGTTGTGGAGCTGCTATAACAGCCTGTTTTGCTTCTCTGTTTGCTTTTTGGTTTCTTTTGGCCTCTGTTATACCAGTCTGTTGACATTTACTGCAGTGCATAACTGCCAGTTTCCTTGGTGTCCATGTGGCACCCAGGAGCTATAAAATTTCTTCCTTGTATTTTATCTCCATTCCCCCAGCAGTCAGGATTCCTCTCTCCCTATGTATAGCTCTATGAACAAGTAGCATGGTAAAGGCACACTTGGAGTTCGTTTAGATGTTAACCTTTTCATTCTTAGGTAGTAACAGTGTCGCTGGTCCCCTTCCCAAGTATGCCACCAAGGCTATTAGCTCAGCTCTCTGAGAAGAGGTTCTGCTATTCAAAGGCTGAGTTTCTACCACAGAGTCCAGTGTCACCACTGAGTATCCTGTTCATCAGACACCATCTAATACAAAACTGCTCCTGTCTGTGAAATATTCAACATCTGGGTCTTCTAAACGGAGAGATCTCTGTGGCTTGAAACTACCTTGTCCACAATTCCACACAGTCATGAAGGGGGCTCTTAGTTCAACTGGGAGCAAAGTGAATGGGTTAAGAGTATCTCTAGAGTTCTGTGAGGATATTCACATAAAACCCCTGATACCAAGTCATCCTCATGTTAGCGAGCCAACGGTACCTTCTCTGCCCCAACGGTACCTTCTCTAACGGTACTCAGATTGTCAGTCGTTGCCCCAGTGTCAGCTTGTCAGCTTCCTGCATCAGTAGGGCAGTGGCAGCCAGCAAGGGCCCTGAAGCGTGAGGGCCACCCTAGGGCTGCAGAGTCCAACCACTTTGGCAAGTATACCACCAGAGGATGCCAGGATCCCAAAACCTGAGTTAAGACTCCCAGGCTACTCCCTTTTGTTTATGGACATGTGGGAAGAAGGCTTAGTTATGTGTGGCAGTCCTAAAGCTGGGGCCTGAGTCAAAGCCTCTTTGATCTGTTTAAATGTCTTCTTCTGGTTAGATTCCTAGAGGAAAGGCTCCTTTTCTCCCTACTTTGTGGCTTTGTAAAGGGGTTTGGCCAACAATGAGAAATTTGGGATTCAGATGTGATGAAATTTTGCTTCCCTCAGAAACTGTTTTACTTGGCATTGGGTGGTTGGTATTGGGAGGGCTAGACAGCTTGTTTCTGTCCTATGCCCGGCTAGTGTTTCCCCTGTGTCACTACAAAGCCTAGATATCTGACCTCTTATTAGGAAAATTGTGCCTTTTGCTTGGATACTTTATATCCTGCTCTCCAGAGTAATTTTAGATCTTTAGTTTCCCTGCTAACAGTCTTCTTGGGTGATGGTTGTGCAAAAGAGGTCATCTACATATGGTAGCAAGGTGCAATTGTCCTTTGTTGTGAGGAAAACTTTAAAATAGTAGCTGGGGTCTCTCCAAAGATTGTAGAGGAGTTTTTGAACCCTTGGGAAACCCTAGTCCAATTTAGCTATTTCCTCGTGCCTGTGATAGGATTCTCTCATTGAAATGCAAAGATGGGCTGACCAACTGATGCAAGGCACAGACAAAAAAAAGAAGCATCCTTCAAGTCTAAGCCGGTAAGCCAAGAAGCACTTGCTGGAATGAGTCCCATTAGCATGTATGGATTTGGGCACTGTTGGGTGAATAGCTTCCATAGCCTGATTTATAGCACACAAATCCTCTACTGGCCTATATTCTTTGGTCCCAGGGTTGTGTACAAGCAAAAGTGGAATGTTCCAGAAGGACTGACATCTAGTTGAGATTTTGTTATTTAAAAGTCATTTCAAATGTTCTTGAATGCCTTGTATAGCTTTCTGGTGGAAGGAGTGTTGGTAAACTCTAATTGCAGTTACCCTCAGCTTTAATTCCACTATCACTGGTGGTTGATTTATAGCCAACCCTGGGGAGTTATCTTCAGCACATATCCCAGGAATCTTAGGTACCAGCACAAGTAGCTCACTTATTTCTGGCTTTTGTGACTTGTCTGAATACAATCTCCATTCTTCTGCTTGTGGAACAATAAGGGTTAACCTCATGGATTTTGGTTGGGCCAGATTTAGAGTCACATCTTGTGGTTCAAATGTAATTTGGACTTGTAGCTTTTGAAACAAGAAGGGAAGAGAATAGTTTGGAGATATAGGAGTTCATTTTGAACTTCTCACCCCCTGCTCCATAACACATTTTCTAGGGTGACAAAATGGCCTCATTTTGGGACTCTGGTGGCTCCCATAATGGTAATATTTTTCTTAGATAATTGCTCAATGAGTTGTGTTACAACTGAGTACTCAGCTCCACTGTCCACTGTAAAATTCATCAGTTGGCCCCTTATTTTCATTGCTGGATCCTTGGGGCCTATGGAAATGGATCCCAGGCTGGTCTGACAATTTTCAGGTTCTGCAAGTTCAATAAGGTCTGTTTCCTGTTCTCCCTGTGATTAACTGTTGGTGACAAGGTCTCTAGTTTTACAGTCTCCATTATCATTTTTGTCTTTTTCTGGGCATCCATCCTTTGAAAATCCTCTTTTTGCCTTGTACACATTGATTCCAGACTAGCATCTGTTGGTTCCTTGGTCCCTGTCCAGTTAGATCTTTCTTCTGCTCCCTCCCTTGCACCCATCCCTTGGTGGCCTCTGTCTTTCACCTCATTTGTGCTGCTGCTAGCAGATATGCCTTTGTTTTAAGCTTGCAGTTGGCCTCCCACTTGGCTTCTGTACCATGGTTAGTATATACTTTAGTGGCTACTTCTAAGAGGTGAATAGCAATCATGCCAGCAAAGTGATCTGGATTCTGTAACTTCCACCTGATGTTTCCTTGGGCTTGTCCTACAAAGCCTCACTTACCATGTGTTAATTTGTGTCTGCTGCCATGTTAAATGGAGTATAGTGCTGAAATGTCTCACGAAGTCTCTCATAGAACTGAGTCAGGCTTTCATCTGGTTTTGGGAACATCTCTGAATTTTTTTCCACATTCATGGCTTTCTTGCTTCCTGCCTTCAAGTCTTCCAGGTGGGCTCCTTGATATTTTACTGCACTACCTATCCCTGCTACAACATTTGCATCCCAATTTGGTTCAGTCTCAGGGAATTGGATTTGAGCACATGCTTGGACATTTGCCACTCCTGCAGGTGCATGGTCCTCTAACCAGTGGAGAGCAGCCTGGCTCACTCTCCAGGGCTCTTCAGTACTGAGCAGTGTCAGGAGAAGTTGTTTACAATTTGGGTTGTGTATTTGGAAGGTGGACTGCATTAGATCTATGAGTGTCTGTGGCTTTTCCATATAGGAGGGAGTATGATGCTTTCCCTTGAGCAGGTTGGTGGTGGTCTGATAAATCAAGGTCTATTGTCCCCCTTGGACTTGACCCTCTGCATCATAATAAATAGATTCCCTGGTCTCTCATAGGGGAATCTGTAGGGCTCTTGTATGATGTGATCCAAGATGACTGGCTTTATCTGCCACCTGATCATTGGGACTTATTTCATTTTCCCTCCTGGGAGGGTTCCTGTTTGTTTTCTGGAAGGGTGACACCAGAGACTCACTGCTTTCTGCCCCCAATTCCCCATGTATGGTTCTTGGTAGAGGCAGATAACTTAATGTGTGAGGGAGAGGTATTCCTGTCTCCTCTGGTGGCTACTATAGGATTGCTTTTTCTTGGGTCCCCTGTTGTTTTGCTTTAACCTCTGTAGCTTCTGCAAGAGAGAGTTTCCCTCTGCCTCTTATGTTGGGCACAACTCAAGCCACAAGGGTTTTGCAGTATGCTGCCAGACAGGGTTGAAAACATGCAGGCTGCATTTGAACCACATTTGGTTATGAGTCAGTGTAGGGAAACTATTCTGAATGCCTTGGTGGCTGTTCTCCATATACAGTCCCCATCTGATATAACCTTCTAATCATTCCCCTATCTGTTGTCCCCTTGGTCAGCCACCCAAGCTAAAAGATTCCTCGTCAATTTTACCGAGTACTAAGCTGTGGGGGGTTAACTTTTACTCCATATTCCACAGTATACCCTTCCTTAAAGTTCTTTAGCAAACCTTCTAATGAGGTGTGTTTTCACACCTGTCCTCTCATTTCTATTCAAATGTGACCCAATTTACTCTCACAATTACAATAAATCCACAACAAACTTGGCTGCAGCTGCTTGTATTTTGAAGTGTTTTCCCCTCCTTTTTTTTTCTCAGATTGTTACTTTGTAAATTTGACTGACTAACCCTGAATGGATGTTGCTATCTTAAACCAACAGAAAGCAGAGCAAAGCTGGGGAAGACCAAGTTAACCCTGTAATTGCAATTCCAGAATTTACAATGCACAAGGAGTGCTTTAAAACACTGCAATTAATTGTTTCAAGTTGGAAACCAAAAGTATATTTATAATTAGTTAAAACCTGTAGTTTGATCTTTCCTGTAAAACCTCCTTGGGCTCCAGGGACTTTGGCCAGTCAGCCCCAGGCTTGGGCTGCTCCTTATATTGTCTCACTTTCAGCTTGCACTGAAATGAAAAGATGCTTCATCCCTCCAGTCTTGCAGGCAGAGCTGGTCCTAAGTGTCTCAGCCTGTGCTTTAGTTCCAGCTCAGCAGATAGACCAATTGGTTGCTCAGGTGTCTTTTAGTTTCAGTCCCCAGCTGAGCCAAGACAACTTTAGATTCACACACTTCCCTTTGCTCACTCACACAGTCACACATTTCATTCCAGTCACACCTACACATTCATACACCTCCTCTTTTCCAGTTGTTTTCATCCAGGTCCTGGATTCCTAAGCGTTCCCCAGTGCAGGCCATGGCTGCAATCCCAACACCCTCTGCTGGCTGCAGCCGCTCCACCTTGTGAGTCTTCCTCTCCATGGGCCGCTCTCCTGTTTTCTTCTTGGGATGTAAGTTTTGCTAGACTCCCTCTGAGTCTGGTTACTCAGTACAACTCTTTGCAAGCCTCTTGCAAGCCTGTCCCACAAGTTATTAGAGAGCTGTTGTTGGTTTCATCTGACTTAGTCTGGATAGGACAAGCTGATCATAAGTCTCCCTTGAGGCAGGCCACTCCCACATCCCCAGCACTTCTAGGAGTCAATTCTTTTCGCTGGCCACTCCTGCTTAGAAATAGTGGTGCAATATGATTTTAATTCTGGTTAGATTACTAGGTACTGGGAGGTGACAAAGCTCCCCTCCCATCTAATGGGTTGAGTTTTCCCCCCTGGTGCCCTTTCATTTACCGTGGTTCTGTAGCACACTGTTCCTGAGTCCTTTAGGTTCTGCTTGTGCTGGAAGGGTGTGGGAAGCTCCTGGGCTATAGGAGTACCGGTTCCTTCTCTAAGGTAAACTTTACTTGATGGTACCAGAGGCAGGTCTTCCCCAGTTTTTGAGTCTGAGACCCACAGGAAAAAGGAGACAGCAAGCCTGTGGTCTCCTGTCCTTTCATGGTCACCAGACAATGTTTTGTGGTTTCCAAAAACCTGGGGAGGCCAGGAGGGATTATGGGACTTTATTAGTGCATGACACAGCCACTAGAAATGCTCAAAACCAAGTCAGGCCCAGAACCAAGGAGAGGTCCCCTTTTATACAATTTTAGACATCAAACTAGGAGAGACGCAGAAGTGAAACAAAGGCAGTGAGGTATCCTAGCACTAACCCTGTTTTAACTTTGGAAGAAAACAAATCCTGTGCATCTCAGGGTGTTAAGATGTCGGGAAACTAGTTTATAACTCCATTTGTTAGCTTTATCAGTGATGGTAACCAGTGTTTCCCCTCTCAGGGAGGAGATGCCCATGAGAGAACTGCTTGATATGTCTCCTTTAGCAGTGAGAAAAGCACAGGTCTGCGGTGAGGAAGTGACAGTCCTCACAGTTGGCGGGAGAGTTGCCTGAGGAGTTGCTTACATGGAGCTGGGAGATTTTGCAGAGGGGAAGACAGGCAAAGTTTCTTTCTTGAGTTCTGCAATTATTGGTCTCAAATTTCTGCCCTAGTGCCACCGTCTCCCTGAATGCTAGAAGTACAGATATGCACTACCAGGCTAAAACTGTACTTTTCTATACATTTATTTTATTCTGATTTTAGTGTTATGAATAAATAGTAATTAGTTTTACTTGATTGAATAACCCTTCTAGTTATTAGAGATTGGCTGAAAAAAAGAACTTACTCCTTAACATTCACAAAAGTCAGTGTAAAAGAACTTTCACCTTTCCATCTGAGTTAAGGCAGACACACTCTGGGATAAGTGGATTGAGGACACCTGTAACTCAAAGTAGGCATTCTTGGGTAGAAGCAAAACTTCCAGGAAGTCTGTCAGACTTTCCAGGAGTGGAATTGCTGGGGTCCCAATCACTGTTTCCAAGGATAAAGGGAGGCGCGGGTTATGTCCGAGTATCTTAGAGAGTAAAGAGAACAGTTAGTTCCTTGGGGTGAACACAAGACATGAAGAAAGAGTGGAGCTTGGAAATGGAACAGAGGGGTTAGAGGAGGGGTATGCTGTGCTGGCCAGTGAGGGAGGGACAGTGAACACAGCTCACAGGTGTCCCCCCCCACCCTCAGGACCTCCATGACTCCCCTGCTCTGTGATGCAGGCAGCGCTATATCCTGCAGCTCCTGGAACTCAGGGCTCAGTTGCCTCAGGCAGCCTCCTGTTGGGATCACGGGGAATGTTCTCTCTTTCCCGAACAGCCATACTACACCATGGCTGGGCTCTGGCTCCACATTCTTGGATATAGACCCCAACTGCACGTTTCTGACTGCAGTGGGACTTCTCCTTCTTTTCTTCTGTTTCCTGTTGCTGAAACCACTTTTATCAACCCTCTGGAGAAATAGAGACCTCCCCAAGGTATGGAAATGTGGGTGACTCCCCAAGAGGAATTCTTGGTTCCTGTTTTCCTTTTTAGTGATTCCTGCAGTGAGAAGTCTGTGCGGAAGATAGACCAGCCTTCGTTAGGGGAGGAGACCAGCCAGGAGGATCAGGAGGACTGAGGCTTCCACTTAGAGCTCCCTCATAGCCTCTCTGTGGGGCAGAGGGCTCCAGGGTCAGATCCCAAAAGAGGTCCTAGCCCTGTTTGGATCAGTTACAAATTGTGTGTTCTCTGCAGAATTGTTTCTACCGACACTTGGGCTCGAGTCTTGTTCCTGCTGCAGGGGTTCCTTCTCTAAGCCTCCCTCCCTGCTGGGCTGATGGGGGAGCCCTGAGCAGGGCGTGGCGTCTGTACTCTCCCCCTAGGATCAAAGTTGTGTGAGACCGCACATGAGTGACTGTCACTCTCCGATTTCGTGCACTCCCTGAGCACAGGACTTTCAGGAAAGTTCGGTGTGGATCTCACACACTGAACCTTCCTTTGAGATTTTCAAAGGGGGAGAAACGGAAACTATGTGATCGTCTTTCAAAATTGGTGAAAGGAACGAATTTCTATTAATGAAAAGGGAGGATCATGTAATTCTTAGATGATGAATGTCTGAAATTGTGTGAGAGGAAAATGACTCCCAGCCCTTCAATGTCCTTGTTGTTCTCAGCATCAGGACGGAAACAAGCAGATGAGAAGAGCTGGAAGACACAAAGGTACATTCACTTCATAGAACAAGAGAGGAATCCCTCTTGTCCCTTTCATGAAGTCCCGGGTCCGTGAACTCTGAGAATGCTAGGTGCTAGACCCAGTCTCTTTCTGAACTCAGGGCACTCAGAAGGGGGTCCATGGGAAGGCAGGAAGACCTGAGGTCCTGCTCCAAGCTCCTGCGCTGCCCATGGTGGTCATGGAGTTGAGGTGTAGGCAGTTCCCAAAATGGAGCCATGTGAGATGTCCAGGGTGGGGGAGGGGGAGGACTCTTGATTGCTTCAAAGTCAGATCTTCTATCTCCCAACTTTGTGTAAAATACTTTATAGCTAGGAGCTCAGCTGTATCATCAGCCCCAACCCATGACTTTGGGCTTCAGTAGTGGCTTCCAGCATCACATATGATATGTGTGAAAATAATTTGTAAATGGAACACACACACACACACACACACACACACACACAGGAATATTCTTACATCATCCGTGCCCACTTCCTCTGCCTACTGATATTTAGGGCTTTGAAACCTGAACGTCCTAAGTGTTTATCCACAAGGGACTCCTTGGAAGACCGCTGTGTTTCTACCTTTGTGACATGTTACTTGCTGTCCTGATTTTCCAGGTTGGAAGGCCAGCCAGAGAGAAGAGGAGTGGAAGAAGCTGTTACTGATTCTGAAAAGGTGATTAGTCACTTTCCTTCTTTCCTGGTCCCTTTTCCTGAATGTTCTATGCATCCCAGGAATCCAGTGCAGCCCATGTGAACCAAGGCTGGGGTAGCCATAGCAACAGGCATGGCAGTGGAGGCGTTGGGGAGCACCTGGTGTGTTTTGTGAGGTCA